>SDVV010009907.1:0-16485 GCA_016164225.1 Gammarus roeselii | reverse complement strand
CTGACGCGCAGCTCTACGGCGGTTCTAGGCAATCACTGACGCGCAGCTCTACGGCGGTTCTAGGCAATCACTGACGCGCAGCTCTACGGCGGTTCTAGATAATCACTGACGCGCAGTCATACGGCGGTTCTAGGCAATCATTGACGCGCAGCTCTACGACGGTTCTAGGCAATCACTGACGCGCAGCTCTACGACGGTTCTAGCCAATCGCTGACGCGCAGTCCTACGGCGTTTCTAGTCAATCGCTGACGCGCAGCTCTACGGCGGTTCTAGGCAATCGCTGACGCGCAGTCCTACGGCGGTTCTAAACAAACACTGACGCGCAGCTCTACGGCGGTTCTAGACAATCGCTGACGCGCAGCTCTACGGCGGTTCTTGACAATCGCTGACGCGCAGCTCTACGGCGGTTCTAGACAATCGCTGACGCGCAGCTCTACGGCGGTTCTAGACAATCGCAGACGCACAGTCCTACGGTGGTTCTAGCCAATCACTGACGCGCAGCTCTACGGCGGTTCTAGCCAATCACTGACGCGCAGCTCTACGGCGGTTCTAGCCAATCGCAGACGCAAAGCTCTACGGGGGTTCTAGACAAAAAATGTTTTGTCGTTGTTACAAATTTTAGCATTCAACTTGGCCATTTTCTTCCGCTGACATTCTAGACGCCTACTCAGAGTAACTTCGAAATGCAAAGGCTGTGTCACTAGTTCAAATGTCAGACTGCAGCTGCTAGCAAATAATGGCTTCGGTGTATAAATACTGCGGAAGTTGACGTCTGGTGAAGCGTGCACCAACTGCCCCTGGGTGTGTAGAGGCAACCGATTTTTGGAATAATGGTCTAACGAACTATCGGTCCCGCTCCGGAGTTTACCCTGAATCTATAATTTAATACCGCGAATCTGATATTTTTACCCATGCCCCAAAACTATTGACAAAGTTCTTGTCACATGTAAGATGTACAGCTGCTAGAATTTGAAATTCAAGTGGTACAGCTGCTAGAATTTGAAATTCAAGTGGTATAGATATTCAAACATTAACTAAAGTTGTGCGTGTTTGAGTTTGTGCGTGCAGAAATTCTTGAATTGTAATTTACTTTTCGGCAGTATACAATGTAAGCCATTTGTTCTTCATCGGTATTATTTTAACGATCCTTTCTTTCATTTTTTTCCTGTACTTGATCAAATTTCCTGCAATCAGTCTTGCATAAACCTGTTTGGTCATCAGACCCACCATTATAACGTCGCATGAGCAACGCAGTTTGTTCCTAAAGTCGTTCTCGCATGCCAAACATTATGCGAGTCAATATAATGTACAACCTCGTGTTGAACATTTTCTCACGTTCTTTAAATAAATGTCAGTTTGAACGGTAAATTGTCATGATTGAGTAAATGTCTGTTTATCTTACTTATTTTCATTTAAATCAATAATTCAATGTAACGTGTTTGTTTTAACATTAGAGATTAGAGAGTCATCCGGCTATGTCAATCAAGTGGGTGATGTAGTGGTAACATTAGAGAATAGAGAGTCATCCGACTATGTCAATCAATTGGGTGATGTAGTGGTAACAATAGAGATTAGAGAGTCATCCGACTATGTCAATCAATTGGGTGATGTAGTGGTAACAATAGAGATTAGAGAGTCATCCGACTATGTCAATCAATTGGGTGATGTAGTGGTAACAATAGAGATTAGAGAGTCATCCGACTATGTCAATCAATTGGGTGATGTAGTGGTAACAATAGAGATTAGAGAGTCATCCGACTATGTCAATCAATTGGGTGATGTAGTGGTAACAATAGAGATTAGAGAGTCATCCGACTATGTCAATCAATTGGGTGATGTAGTGGTAACAATAGAGATTAGAGAGTCATCCGACTATGTCAATCAATTGGGTGATGTAGTGGTAACAATAGAGATTAGAGAGTCATCCGACTATGTCAATCAATTGGGTGATGTAGTGGTAACAATAGAGATTAGAGAGTCATCCGACTATGTCAATCAATTGGGTGATGTAGTGGTAACATAAGAGAATAGAGTCATCCGACTATGTCAATCAATTAGGTGATGTAGTGGTAACAATAGAGATTAGAGAGTCATCCGACTATGTCAATCAATTGGGTGATGTAGTGGTAACAGAGAATAGAATGGCATCAGACTATGTCAATCAATTGGGTGATGTAGTGGTAACATTAGAGAATAGAATGGCATCCGACTATGTCGATCAATTGGGTGATGTAGTGATGAATTGACTCGCTGGCCTTAATTATAAGTTAATAATAAGTATATCTAAGAAGAAAATGTTATCTTCAGAACAGCTCGCGGTGACGATGGAATTGCTGAATCTGTGCATTCTGATATTGAACTGTAATTTACCAACATGTCATTATACCTAAATTGTGAAATCTTACAACTGCTTCAATGCTTTAACACTATCACTGAAAGCGCAACAAATCGAAGCGGCCTCTTGTGGTAGCGCCGAATTATTAAGGAATCGAATTAATAAGTCTACCAACATTCGAATGACATGATTCGCACCTGTGTGCTGTTGACGAGTACCAATGATTATGCATGTATTCTCTTCCGTTTGACCAACACAAGTTTTTTCGGTGTTGAGCACAATGCTCGAGTACAGCACAATATCGCCGCTCACATTGTGATGGTGTTCTCCATGGGAGGGTCGCATCACAGTGCCGTAAGATCGTTGCTCTTAATATAAAGACTATCATCTCTCCCCGCTCCCTTGAGTGAATGGTTTGATCGAAGAGCTTTAGCGCGTTACTACAGCCCAACAGTAACGGGGGAGGAATCCATTGCTGTGCAGAAATTAATTTCATTTCAATGCCTTTGGTTTGCAATTTTATACATCTTTCAGTACCCTTCAATGTTCTTATAGACGCATGTAACCACACCCTCGACAGCCAATAGACCTTATCGTCTATTGCCCTCAAAGGAGGGAGGTTGCAGATGATGTCGATCATTAAAACACCCTCGTCAATGTCATTACAACACAACACAGTATTGTGCTAGGAGACCTCAACATTCCCAACATTGATAGGGAAACAGACAGACGTGTGCAGTGACACCGGCCAGCGTCTTATTGATTTCCAGACGATAGGTTCATGACCCAAATGGTGAAGACACCTACAAGAGACAGCGTTCACCTTTTTTCTTCTTTTTAGTGCTAACTACTTTCATAACACGAACGTTGAAGTGGGAGAACCACTCCGAACTAGCGACCATACCTATACCCGTTCAAGATGGAGCTCGAGTTGAAAGAGTCGATAAACTACGATAAAGTCCTTAACTTAAGATGAGCCAGCTTTGATGGCTTAATAGTCAAGGCGGCAGCGCATATATAACCCGCGGACGTGACGTCAACAAGTCGCTAACCAATTTTCTGACCAAGCGTGTGAATTTGAAACTCTAACATATCACCTGCAAAAACAGGCCACCGAATATTCAATCTCCGGAACGGAACTGAGTTCTGTCACCGAAGAGAAAATTTATGCGTCATCATTAGAAACTACTGAAAAAGCAGCAAGCAATGTAACGAAGCTGCCAGAATAAAAGCAGCAAAATACTT
Organism: Gammarus roeselii; assembly: GCA_016164225.1. Classification (NCBI taxonomy): domain Eukaryota; kingdom Metazoa; phylum Arthropoda; class Malacostraca; order Amphipoda; family Gammaridae; genus Gammarus; species Gammarus roeselii. The sequence continues at coordinate 12,905 of SDVV010009907.1, read as the reverse complement.
CGTATGATATACCGCACAAGAACAGACACATCATTCTTAAGTTATACAATGCATTTGTTTTACCGTATCTCGAGGACTCTGTTCAATTCTTGTCTCCATATCTTAGAAAATATGTCATTAAATTAGAGAAGGTTCAACGTAGAGCTACCAAACTCATCCCTTCGCTGCGTAATAAATCGTACGAACACGAACTACATGAACTCGATCTTTATTCACTAAAGAAGCGGCGAGTCAGAGGTGACATGATCGAAGTGTGGAAGATTATGCAGAGTAAGGAAAACGTTGACCGAGCGAGCCTTTTACTCTAGATGCGAGCGGAATGACTAGGAACAATGGATTCTAAATCGTTGGGAAACTTTTCTCCCTCGACATCACACGCAGTTTCTTCACGTGTAGAGTTGTCGAAGAATGGAACTAACTTCCAGCAAAGGTTGTAAACAGCAATACAATCGAAACGTTCAAGTCGCGGCTCGATAAGTTCTACATAAATTGCCATTAAGTAGCAAAACCATTTCATTTTTTGGTGTTTGAAAAACAAGAATGGCCCATGAAAGCCTTTTAGACGTTCTACTTCAGAACTAATCATTTTGCTATCAAAAGGCAACCTAGTTTGGGCTTGAAGGCCTGTTGTAGTCTTTTACACTTGTAAACATCAGTCTAGCCCAAAACGGCCGGTAGACCATATCAGCGGGGTCAACAACAGCGGATGGAAACGTCCTCGGCTCCACCAACACCCCTCCTCTGGCACACCTGTTTACTCCTTCCTTTGCACCATTAACACCCTCCCATCTGCCCCACCGACACCTGCCTCCCCCCACCGACACCTGCCTCCCCCCACCGACACCTGCCTCCCCCACCGACACCTGCCTCTCAGCCACACCAACACCCTCCACTCTGCCTTGAAAACACTCTCCTTTGTCCCACCAACTCTCCTTTGCCCCATAAACAACCTCCTCTCTGCCCCACCAACACCCTCCCCTCTGCCGCAGGGTGTGGCCGCAGGGCGCGCGTTGCAGCGGGTGGTGTGAGAGACGCCTTCCAGCAGCTCATGAACAAGCGGCATGAGGAGGCCACCAAGTGGTCCGGCTCAGAGCCATTCACCGACTTCCATGAGGCCTTCAGGGTGAGTAGGGATAATGAAAGGACACCATTCAAGTCTTGGGATCTAACTCACAGGCGCAAGCATACACTAGAACTGCCCAAAATTTGTCAACAATTCTTCTGAAGACACAATTTCCTGGTGCGTAAGTTTCTACAGTAGAAATAAAAAAATTGCTTTGAATGTTCTTTGCCTTTTGTTTGTTAAGCTTGTGTTGAGAGCAATCCATAACTTACTGCTTTTAGAAGTGCAGCCATTATACAAAGGTTGACAGTATATCTAGGATCCAGATCCTTATTGAAAACGTTCTGTAAGCGATACATTTTCTTTACAAAAAATCCCTTATTCAGCTAAATAGGTACTACATACTGATCATAATGTTCCGTGGCACCAAAGTGCTACCCAACAAACATTGGGTAGATGACTAGAAATTAAAGTTTGCCAATGTTTGCAGTGATCTTTCACATATATATCTGGTGACATTTATCAAAAGCCATCGAGTGGGTGCATTTTCTCAATTGAAATGAAGCCATTGTTCACTTGAGTGCAGTTGCAGTTACAAGAGGGTGCTAGATATTGGTCCGTGCATCACAGTTAACTACTAAGGTTGATGAGCAACTATTTTCATGGTTCAATGAATTTATTTGAATCCTGTGTGACAAAATAACACTAATTTCGTAGTTCAAAATATGCATTTGGATCCTGCATGATTAAATAACATAAGCTACTGCATCAAAGTACAATTGTATCAATGACCCTACATGACTAAAATGCTGCTATTCACCCCTTGCTCTTTATTTTAAAATGTTCACTGGACTTGGAAGTCACCAGAAATAGCACAGTACTTCCTATCATTGTAGTATTGCTCTGAAGGTCCTGGTGCAATTTCTGTGAGCGTTTTTGGTCAAACAAACAACAGTAAAGAAGTTATTCATGATAAAATAGCTTCCGTATCATTGTAGTATTGCTCTGAAGGTCCTGGTGCAATTTCTGTGAGCGTTTTTGGTCAAACAAACAACAGTAAAGAAGTTATTCATAATAAAATAGCTTGAGGACATAGTGCAAAAAATATTATAGAAACTTAGCAGAAGCTTTGAAATTAACATTTGAATACATCAGTTCTGTAACTTGAGTTCAAACATTTTATTCTAACTCTGCATAAAAAAAAATTTAGAAGCCAACTTCACCAAACAAATGGATGTTAAATGAATGAATTCAGACAACAGCATCAGTAGCTTCATCAACAATATACTACTAACCAAGTCAACTTGGGACTGCATCAATTATCTTGGTGCATGTTAATACTTTTTGTAATTAGATGACCCAGCCAGTTCAGCTAGACAACTCAGGGTCAAGGGTTAGGAGCTGGCAGTGACCGGTTAACAACAAAAGCTACCTAGACCCTGGCATTTAATCCTATGTTTTTACACTTCCCATCCTCATTTTCATTTAGTCATGAATGTTAGATAATTATGTATAAAATTATTTTTGGCTTCATCCTCAGACATTACTTGAGCTTGTTGCATGATATCACATGACCACATCATTAACAGGTCCAGAATAGTGACATAGGTGCACAGCAATTGTTTGGCATGACTTCAGCTTGTGGCATGATTCTGTATGTCCACATCATTAACAGGTCCAGAGTAGTGACATAGGTGCACAGCAATTGTTTGGCATGACTTCAGCTTGTGGCATGACTCCGCATGACCACATCATTAACAGGTCCAGAGTAGTGACAAAGGTGCACAGCAATTGTTTGGCATGACTTCAGCTTGTGGCATGACTCCGCACGACCACATCATTAACAGGTCCAGAGTAGTGACATAGGTGCACAACAATTGTTTGGCATGACTTCAGCTTGTGGCATGACTCTGTACGTCCACATCATTACCAGGTCCATTGAGGAGACTTAGGCATGCAGCCATCTGATATGATGAAAAACTTGAAGATTCTAATTGACAGTGGAAGTTGGCACCTGATAGGTAGGTTTACTGAGCATGTGCCAGGCTCTGTGGGCAGTTTTCTTGTAAAGGCATTTGTTTTAAAATGTTTGTACAGCTTGTTATATAAAAACAAAGTATTTTCTCCTGCATCAATTGTGATTTTGATTAATTTTGAAAGTTTAGCATCATTGCAGAGTAATAAGTTCACCTGTTGTGACTCGATTGTCTAATGCTGCTCATGTTTTGGCTGCGGGTAAAGTCAACCAATTGGCCATTGAAGTGAAACAAGTTCCTCCGTTATGACTTGATCATCTAATGATGCTCATGTTTTAGCTGCGGGTAAAGTCAACCAATTGGCCATTGCAGTGTAATAAGTTCCCCTGTTGTGACTTGATCATCTAATGATGCTCATGTTTTGGCTGTGGGTACAAGTCAACCAATCGGCTATTGCAGTGTAATAAGTTCCTCTGTTGTGACTTGATTGTCTTATGATGCTCATGGTTTGGCTGCGGGGAAAGTCAACCAATTGGCCATTGCCGTGTAATAAGTTCCTCTGTAGTGACTTGATGGTCTAATGATGCTCATGTTTTGGCTGTGGGTAAAGTTAACCAATTGGCCTGTCAGCCTTTTCTTGTACCTAGTATAACATATACATCTTCATCATTTACTTTCTGTATTCAATATAAATAAATGGATGCAAAATATGGAATATATTGAAAAAAGGATAATGGAATACACTTGAATGCTTACTAGTCACTTTCTGACCATGTGCGCATGACCGCAATGTCTGACTTTGTAATAGAGCTGTCTGACTGCAGTTTCTTATATACTGGGAAGTAATGTACTGCTTATTTAATGGACTAGTAGAGTTTTTGATTTTTTAAATAAATAATCGTTATATAGATATGACAGTTCTGCCATCAACCTTTCCTAGAAGTTGACATTGGCTGTTTTACTTGAAGTTAACTGAAAGTATTTGTCCTGAATAATTATGTATAGATACCAGAAATAATTTTCCTACATTGATAACATTAATCAAAATACTGATGTCTGAGATACTGAGACAACTTCTTAAAGGTCAAAAACAGCCTCAGCAAGAATGCAGTTGAGCACACATGCTTCATTGCATATATTCCCACCATCAGCTTAACGCTAACATATTTGAATGGCCGCTAGTAAGTGGAGAGAATTGCTGAATAGACGATCCGGTTCCCCAGCCCCTCTGGTGACTGGCAGGTGACTGCCAATGATTTAATGAGTTTAAATCTACCAAAAAAAATGTTTTTTTGGAGTTCAATAATGTAATCAATCAATCTATACACCCATCTAAGCTTTATTTTGCCTACATTTTGTCAAGAGTAAATAAAAATTACAAATGGTCATGATAGCGTCGACCGGGGTGACTCCCAAAGTCGACCATTGGGGGTGGTTCCCCACACCCCCCTTCTGAGTGCTAAACGATGGGAAATGTCACTATTTGTCTACATGACTTGAGAGCCCACGCAGATAATTGTTAGTAAATATCAGCTACTTGTTGAAATTTGATACATGCACAGAATTTATGAAAAATTGCCTAAGTGAAGGTATGTTTTTTAGGTCACTGATTATTTTGGTTGGGAAAAATCAAAGTCCCACAAACTTTAATGCTGTGTCAAGCTTTCTCAATGGATTGTAGCCAAATTTGGTGGGGATACTTGGAATATGCAGTGGTTTGTTGAATAAGAAGGATTTGTGAAAGAAATTTATATTTTTGTAAATATATACAAATGAACAACAGCAGATGAAATAAACTATGGAGGTGATTCACTGCACCAATTTTGTTATTGAATAATTTTGTTTTTATTCATTGACAGAAATTAAATGTAATTTTTCACATGCCATATTCTTGAGAGGATCGTTCTTTCATAATATTTGCTCATTTACTGATACTTAATAGTCCTTATTAATTCAGGATGTGAAGAAATGACTTCTAGTAAATTTAGTTTGCAATTATTGAAGCATAAACTTTGTTTCCCACAGTGAAATGCTAAAAAAATCCCTTCAACTGGTATGAACGACTGCATCTAGGTGCAAGCATTAAAGAGACTGCAGGCATATAAAATTTCCAATATCATTTTAACCCTTACACCCTCTGCTATTTATTCAGAAAAACTTTTTTGATTTTTGGGTAACGTTACACATCGTACCTCTTTTGTTTGGCAACATACAACAAATCTGCATTAACAGAAAATTATGTAGATTTTGTTTTCTTTCCAGTTGCGCAATCAGATTTTGAGTCTGATTTTTTCTTCTTTCTTTTCGGGTTTGATAAGTCAGAAATTTAAATTTTCAAAAATCAAACATTTCTGTCCAAATATTTATTTATGGTCTAAAAATTAACAATCTTGGTTATCTATAATTTTTTTAGCACTCTTTCAAATTGGTCTCATGACATTTATCACTAAGACACACTGTTTGGTCACAATTTGATGGACTATTCATTTTATAGATCATTAACACTTTATTTTAGTCTTTTATTAATTCTTATTATGTATGCTCTATTATTTATCTGTGCTCTTTTTTTATGATCTATTTTGTATCAGTTATATAATTATGTAGCTTTAGATGCCCGCATGGGCCCTGCAGGGTGGCAAGTGACAACTTTGAGTTGGGGCTCCAGTGTAGCGCGGAGGCGGATGCTGCTCCTTCTATGTTAAACTTAATCTGAATCTATGCTAATCCTACTTGGAATCTACTCCTACCCTACTTTAAATCTATGCTAAACCTACTCAGAATCTATGCCCAACCTACTCGGAATCTATGCTTAACCTACTCGGAATCTATGCTTAACCTACTCGGAATCTATGCTTAACCTACTCGGAATCTATGCTTAACCTACTCGGAATCTACGCCAAACCTACTCTGAATCTAGGCTAAACCTACTCTGAATCTGCGTAAAGCCTACTCGGTATCTGCGTTGAACCTACTTTGTATCTGTATTAAACCCACTCTGAATCTATGTTAAACCCACTCAGAATCTATGTTAAACCCACTGAAACGAAATCTACTTTAAACCCACTCGAAATCTACATTAAACCCACTCTGAATCTACATTAAACCCACTCTGAATCTACATTAAACCCACTCGGAATCTACATTAAACCCACTCGGAATCTACATTAAACCCACTCGGAATCTACATTAAACCCACTCTGAATCTACATTAAACCCACTCGGAATCTACATTAAACCCACTCCAAATCTACATTACACCCACTCGGAATCTACATTAAACCCACTCTGTATCTGCGTTGAACATACTCTGTATCTGCGTTGAACATACTCTGTATCTATGTTGAACCTACTCTGAACCTATGTTGAACCTACTTGGAATCTACGTTGAACCTACTCGCAATCTACGCTGCACCTACTTTGCCACTCTTCAATTGCTCTACGGGGGAGTCTGCATTAACTTGCGTTGGGACCCCGGTAAAAAAACAGAAGAAACTACTAATACTTGGTCACAATTTATGGAAAAAGTAAGTAAAAGTGAGAAAGAATTTTTTTTCCTGAATCTTTTGATTGAATAGACATGCAGTTTGTTTTATTGTGAATCGTGTGCTTTTAGCCATATATAGCCTATTATACCCAACTGTGTAGCTGCAATGGTTTAGTTTTTGTAAAATAAAGAAAATTAAAAAAAAAAGGTAAAACATCAATACTGGAATTCACTCGAATATTGAAAATAATGAATAAATGGCCATATATTAGGATGGAATCAACAATAAAACAATTTGAACATACCTAGCATTCCTGTAACTGTTGTCATTTTGTATTTCTTTGTGTATCATCATCTCTCTGTCATAGACAAGCAATGGATCCCTTGTAGTTTATGCACTAACCTTGTTGTAGTGCATTGCCTACTTCCTTTCTTTATCGCTTCATGCCTCCAAACTCATGAAAATTCACCAATATATATTGTTACTTGTCTATTTTAATATCTTGTTTATTTTCAGCTGAGTGTATGATTTAGTTATTTTGAATGTAATTTTCCATAGCTAGCAGTTGATTTGGCCTAGTCCTATTCACAGAGATTCCAAATTGTTATAGAACAGTTTTACATCAATGAGGTAACCTGTGCACCTCGGTTTATGAATAAACTAATCTACAGGAAACTTGACAATTGGTGTGTCTTTTCCTCCTGCTCTTGGTGGCTGATCTCGATCCGTTTGCGAGACGGGCCCTGGAATAGATTTCTGGTGGACTGCATTGTTACTGGGCCAGTGCACGTCAACAACCTAATCTGGCATCCTGCACTCTCTCTGCTGTATGTGATTATCTTTACTAGTCCCTAGCTATATGTACGTATTCAGTTTCCAATAAGTTGGTCCTTTCATCAGTCTGCAGTAGGTGTCACAGGTACTTCCAGAAGTGGGGTATCTTCCTGTGGATCCTCAGGCGTATCTGCCTCTGCAACAGGTGTCACAGGTTCTTCAAAAACATGGACATCTGACTGCGGCTCCTCTACATGCACTTCTTCGGTCTTGTCGTCAGAGTCCAACGCTACAATAGTATCATCATAGGGTACGGGGGCGGCTAGACCAAGAACCTTCCTTATGTAGCTGTTTGCGTGCTCGCCCATTGTCTCAGAGAACCTAAGGGGAAGAAATAGCTCCATCACCTCAAGTTCAGTGAAATGCTCTAGCATGTCAGCTGACTGACCAGGGTCCACAGGATTGAATGGCAGGGGTTTCAATAGAATTTCTTCTGTGTCTACTAGTTGCCAGATTGTCTTTAGTACTGTTTTTGAAAATTTGAAAACAGACTTTCTGGCTGCTGTGCTGCCTCCTGCTGTTCCTTGCCAACGTCATCAGGAATTTCTTGATTCAAAACTTCTTCTTGAACTGGAACCATGCCCTTTCTTTGACCATTGGCTGTTCTTTTCCCTTGGCCCGCCCTTTCCTCGTGGCTGTTCCTTTCCCCTCTCCTTTCACCGCCTGTTATGGTAAAGCTTTCATCTATGTGACCCTTACAGTGTTGGGTATAGGATATTGTAATTTAGTAAGTTTTTTTGTTGTCAATGTCTGAGAGACTTGATCCATAGTGAGTGGTCTGGCTAACTCCTAGTCTTACAACTCTTGGATGGGTGTAGAGTAAGCACCTCTCCAGGAAATATTGTACAAGGCATCTTGTCTGTCACACTGCTGCTTGAACCACTCTCAGCAATGTCAGTAGCTGAGGGTTCCTGGATGACATAAGTGCTGGTAGTGGCTTCAGAAGTGGGTGTTTTGTGACTCACCTCTGTGACTTCAACCTTGGCAACAATGGCTTCCACAGTTGGCTCTACAACAGCTTGCATAGTATCACTCGTAGGTTCTTACACAAAGTCCAAGTCAACATATTGATTATCACAGCTGTCAGTTAATGAGAATGGCCCCTGTACAGTTACATGACTACGAAAGTCGTGGAAGGTGCTGTTGGATAAATTTCAGTAGGCCCTTCAGCATATCCGCCCTCAACTTTGTCATAACGAAAGACGGGGTCAGAGTGTATCAGGTCGTCGTCTTCAGAATACTCAATATTGGAGTCTACTATTATTATAATTTTCTCTATCTTCTCTTGAGACAAGCCTTTATGAGTCATTGTTGCAAGTGTATCACTGTATCACTTTATAAAATTCTTTTCATAAATCTGTAATTTTTAATTTACATATGTAAAATAGGGAAGAAAATAAGAGCCATCAGAAACTGCGGACACAAAAATCACAAAGGTGATGACAGGCAAGAATGATGCAAGTGCATTTATATATATATATATATATATATATATTAGCACATGCATTTAGTGTTATTTATGTGTGCATGATGTGCAACTATGTAATGAGAGCAGGATAACAGATTGGGAAAAGAGAAAAGAACATAAGATTAATAACATGCCAAATTCAACTATCCACACGGGGTGACTCCCCGCATTTTGTGCATACTTTAAAATAACTCAAAAAGTATGCGGCCAAGAAACTTCATATTTACGGTGTGTATAGCTACTATTATGACCATGGAGCATCATAAGTTTCAACATTCTATCATTAACCAAAAAGAAGTTATTTACAAAAAACAGTGCGGCGAGCTACGACCCCAAATCAGGGGTGACTTCCCGCACCAAACGGGGTGACTCCCCGCACCCCCCATATATCAATAATTGAAACTCAAATTGAAAGTTTGAGAGTACCAATAGATAGAGCGTGCCTATATTAGTATATATCAGTTGCTTAAAATAAAATTTGACGTCAAATATTACGTCTGTGACGGGTGTTTCTGATGCTCGTCTTTTGCTGCCGTCATACCCGACTGTCTAAGGATTTTTTTCCAGATTTCGCCGAGGGAAACTAAGTTTTTCTTCAATAATTGCAATCTAACTTCACTGGAAGTCATTTCTCCACATCCTAAACTAATTATGACCCTAAAGTATCAGTAAATGAGCAAATATTACGAAAAACAATCTTTTTAATATTACGATATAACATGTAAAAAAAATGTATTTTGTCAATTCTATAGCAAACTCATTGCATTGACATGAAAACAAGTCATGCTAGGTAAGGGATTGTTGTCTCAATATAAAAATGTGATGAAAATTTTTGTTCCTGAGCATTAAACATAAGTTAACACTTAGGCCTAGACATGTCACCATGTGTTGAAAAATCGGGTCATTATAAAATTAGTTACGCATATTGAAATTGGCTGTGGTGTCATTATTGTGGGTCATTTACTTCTAAATGTCATCATATGTGTGTAGAATTGCACTTGATTACTTTTCATTGAAGAAAAACGAAAATATTCAATAACAGAATAGGTGCGGGGAGTCACCCCCAATTTTTTTTTCACCTGGGGTGACTCCCCGCAGTTGTATATTTGTATATATCTACTAAAGTTTACATCTTTTCCCAAAATTCTTCTTATACAACGAACTACACTATATTTGGAGTATCACCACCAAATTTGGCCCTAATCCAATGAAAACTCTAGCCACAGCATCAAAGTTTGCGGAACGTCAATTTTTCCAAACCAAAATTTTCGGGGACCTGAAAAACACACCTTCACTTTGGCGATTGTTCATCAATTCTGTGCGGGTATCGAATTTCTATAAGTAGCTGATACTTACTAACAAAGACCTGCTCTTTCAAGCCCCGTAGTCAAACGGTGACATTTTGGACGTCTTGGTGCCCTAAAGAGGGGTGCGAGCAGTCACCCCGCGTTTCCGACTGCGGGGAGTCACCCCGGTCGACGCTACATAAATAAATTAACATAAAAGTCATATAAATATTGAATCATGCATTGTAATACACATTTATTATACTGTATTAGCTGGGCCCCAGAGTCCACAGCCCATGGTGCGCACTGGCAAGAGTTTTGCATTGGATTCTGGGGGCCCAGTAGATGGTGCCGGCTACTATACAGGTCTCGGGCTCCTGAGACCATAGCCAATGATGCACACTTTTTTAAAAATTCACAGTCTTATGGCCTTGAAATAAGCTAGATAATGCCTGAACAAACACTTTAGAAGTAAAGCTGGGATGAAAACCTCTTAACTGGTGTCAGATTTTTCAAAATTGAACAAAATCTATAGAAATAAATCCCAGAGCCCAGCAGAGGGTGTAAGGGTTAATTAATCAACTGATACATTCTAATAGACATGCTCATTCTGGTTGGTACTCCTAAACTTTTAATTTGCGCTTCAATTATTGTAACATAAGGTTGCAGGAAATCAAGTCATTCAATGTGGGGAATCACCTCCAGTTAGGGGACTTGGCTAGCTGCACACTTTTTGTGAATAACTTTTTCTTGGTTGACGATGGAATGTTGAAACTCCTGGTGCTTCATTGTCAAAATAGAAGCTATCCACTTGGCATACGTGAAATTTCTTTGTAGAGTACCTACTTTTTGTTATTCTTTTATTTACAAAATAGTGGGGTCACCCCAGTCAATGCTACATGTTGAAAAATGCATTGCAATGTTTAGTCGTTAGATTAGTACATTTATCAATTTTCAACTTGAAAACCAACCAAAAATAAACATTTTTTTTATGGAAATCTTTTTGAAACAAGTGATTTGTTTTACCATCATTACTAGCTGGAACTTTGCACTTGATGCTCCTCCTACGGAAAAAATATCACCATTTCATTCATGGAAGGTCAAGATGAATTAATTCAACTTCCTATGATGAAATCATTTAATGAAGTAGCTAGCTTTCATTATTTTAAACATTTCAGATAAATTAATCACTCGGGAAATAACACATTACTAGATAAATGAAACTCCATTTATTTGCTGTTTGAAGGTAGATGTTGGTTTTGCCAATAGGGTTTAATTCTAAGTTTATGCCTCTTCAACTGAAGAATTGTTTGCATCATGAAACCAACCATTCAGAAACACACCAACTTCAGGTAATGGGAGACAGGAGCGGAATTCCTAACATACATATGAGTTATGTCCTTAATTACTGTCTTAAGTTTATTCTAGCTGCATTCAGGTTGGGAACAAACTGTCTTCTGATGTGTTGCAGATTCCCTTTGTGGCTTCAAAAGAAGCTTGACTAATGAGTAAAGTGAGGTGTTGTACGGGTTTAGCTTAACCCAATTGGCTGGTTTACACAACAGGTTTGAGTTTGTTTGATTTTGAGCTTTGTGTTTTCAACATTGCTTGACCCAATAGGTTCATGTTTGCCATTTAGTTTGTGATTTTGACAGTTGTGTGCAATTAATTGTGGAATATCTTGGGTGTTATTTTTGTTGACCTATTGACTGCATTCTGACCAGCATCATGTTGAAGTTTTTTTGCCTTTTTGTTCATTTTGACTGGTGGTCCACTGTGTTATACTGCCCTGCTTGCTCTGTTTGTGGGCATGCAAAAAACTGAGATGACATTTGAGCACCATCTAGTTGGTTTATGCCGTTCATGATGATGGCATGAGCCAACTCAAGTTCATGCCATACCTATTTATCAATGGGAACAATCAGTAAATGCAGAGAAAAATGATTTTTCTTGCCATTCTTTTGCAACTGCCAACATCAGTTGATAGCTACCTAAAAAAAATAGTCCTGATGGTATTCAACTTTTTTGCTATCAACACTAGTAAATGCCTGAAAGACCAGTCTTCATTTTTAACTGGAACCTGATCATCAAATTTTACTCAACCTCTATGAAAGCACAGCACAACACACTTGTCTGGTCTCAATCCATGATTCCAGATCTTGCAACAAAGTCAACTGTATCAAACCAAGTTTGGAGTGACTGGACACCCTAAAAGACAAACTTGGCCTCCTTTCATCAATATCTTGCATACAGCTTTGATAATTTGTAAATGCTGCCCTGAACTTCCCAGAAAAACTGTTTGAGATGTGATTAATATAGATGTAAGAAAAGCACTGGTCCATGATTGAGCAATTACTAAATTAGTTTTCTTCTCATGAGCAACTGCTGAATTACAGTCCTGTCATGAGCAACCGCTGAATTATGACCCGCCTTGGGGTGGATGGATGCTTATTCATTTTATAGATCATTAACACTTTATTTTAGTATTTTATCATTTCTTCTTGCTTGGGCTCTATTATTTTTCTCTGCCCTTTTTTCATGGTGATAAATTTTGAATTTTATCATTATTATTATATGTATCGAGGTTGGTTGAGAGGAGGTGACCCAGGGAGAGGAGGTACTCGTGGGATCCGCGGGACTCGAGGACCCGGGGTTTCGGGAACCCGGGGGACTTGGGAGACCAGGTGGATTTGGGGTGGTCCACTTGGATCTTTCTGGGGCCTTTTGGGACTCCCTTGAGACCCTTTGGGAGCCTTTTGAGAAACTGTGGGACCCTAAAGAGGCCCCTCTGAA
>SDVV010009906.1:0-16486 GCA_016164225.1 Gammarus roeselii | reverse complement strand
TGTGGTTCTTTGTTCCACGCTACAGCCAGCGTCGAACACGATACTCACAGGATTTAATACAACAATGTGGTTCTTTGTTCCACGCTACAGCCAGCGTCGAACACGATACTCACAGGATTTAATACAACAATGTGGTTCTATGTTCCACGTTACAGCCAGCGTCGAACACGATACTCACAGGATTTAATACAACAATGTGGTTCTTTGTTCCACGCTACAGCCAGCGTCGAACACGATACTCACAGGATTTAATACAACAATGTGGTTCTTTGTTCCACGCTACAGCCAGCGTCGAACACGATACTAACAGGATTTTTTTTAAGGGACCCGAAGGCCCTGGGGAGATGCCTCCACCATTTATTTCCTAATGCCCACAAAAAGTAGGGAGACCCCTGGCCCCACCACTCGCCAGAAGTTGTGGCATCCAACCATACTACTACCGCCTCTAGCCCTGCTGGAGTAACGGCCTACCCCTTCTACTTTAACAAAGATCCGATCTATAACTCCCCGAATTGATAGGCTTACATGCTAATTGTACACTCAAAGCGTTGCCACGTTGCACAGCCAGTCCTAGCCTCTGCTTCAGCCAGAACGTTTCGCGAGGGTCCCCCGAGGCGGCAGATAACACAGGAATTAAAACAACCTTCCTCAGAACGAGTGGTGATACGTCTACAAAGGCTGAGACCCATCATGATAATAGACAAAACATCAATATAAAATTGGTATAAGACAATACGAAATGACTAAATAACGTCTAACGTACCCGTGAAGAATTTGGTAAAGGGTTATATATGTTCTGATGCTGGTGACGGTCCTAATTTTAAAGTAGTAAAAGTACTTAAGGAAACCCAGACAGATGGTGATCCGTGCACCTATCACAACTTTCTAAGAACAATCCAAGGAAGCAATTATTACACCATTCAAACGATCCATCACATCCATCCTTTCATTCTCGATCACTGGGCCCAAATTCTGGAACTACCTTTCAACAAACCTCAAGAATTTTAAATCTAACATGTCCTTCAAGAACAGGCTCAATAGACATCTATTGACCGATCAATTCAAAACCGTAACTTTGCCTTCAAACATAAGTAAATACATTACACCAGTAACCAGAAAATGCATTTTGTTCATGAACATGTCCGAAAATACCACCTCCAAAACACCTAATATTGAACTCCCATCTAATCGTTTTATCTATTTCTATGTTTCGAATGTTTCAATAGTTTTAACATGACTAAAATGCGAGTTCAGTCTTTTCGAGAAACGATAGGCAGCTTCCAACTTTGACAGTTAAACTCGATGTAAATATAATTCATTGAATTATTTCTACCAATCACCGTATCATTTTTGATGATGCAATCATTGTCAACTAAACTTATATTGGGCATTATCGTCTTTATCGTCTATAGCAGAAGCATATTCATCCCACTTTTGTACTTTAGTATCATTTAATCATTTCCTATCGGTCATGAAGTGTAGATATTCAGTGTTATGTAGATATTTTATGTTTAATTTATATCGTCTATTCACCCCTTCTTTATTCTTACAATTTTTTAGACCCATCATTACAATATGTTAGCGCAATATGTTAGTTTCCCAACCCCATGTTCTCAGGATTTCCTAACCTCATATGTTCGCGATTTTCCAAACCATATGTATTCGTAATTTTCCCAAGCCCTTGTATTCGTAAATTCCCCGCCGCATGTATTCGTGTTTTTCCAACATCATGTATTATGGTTTTCCCAACACCAAGCGTTCCTGATAATTACCTCAAAAAATACGTTATCTATTGATCATTGATTATAATATTGTAATTTACAATTTTTAGTATGATTTAGGAACCGCGACCCACTAGCAATAAGCTGCGGAACTTTCGTTTACGTAATTTAAAAAGGGTACATAATAATGAAGTTTGATGGGTTATGCTAAGAAAATTGAAAATCACTGCCAGACGATGGAAATGAACGATTTAATAATTTCCAACGCAAACACTGCAGATCCTCTGACCATGCTTCAATACACATTAATTTCCTACAAAAGAAGGATACGGCCTTACGCATCGCAATGGGCTGTACACAGACCTCACCCATTTCCCACCTACATAAGAAAACAACGTTTCTCTCTCTTTCAAACTCCATCTTGGTATGTGGAGAACACAATTTATAGTCGGCCCGGCCCAAAGCGGCCACCGAAACATACATCACACGCTGACAGCACACGTTAGCGCCCTATACACCATTATTCCCAATCTACAGACAACACATCGATGCACAAATAGATTCACACACACACACACTTTACAGCATTGCGCTGTCTGATCATAGAGCAATCACAGTCCTACAGAGTTCCCCACCTGAAATGGTCGTGGAAAAGTTGGAATTGCTTGCCCATGGGTGACTGAGTTACCTGTCACGGCTGAGGTTCGGGCGCCACACAGCTCTACAGTAGAAGCAACGTAGCCTGGGGAACGCCCCTTCCAATCAGTACCTGCGGTGTCTAGGCGCTCCCGATGCGGTCGAGCACGTCATGACGCCGAGACCGGCATATGCAGCAGGCAGGCTCAATCATGATATCACGTCGGCGCGGGATCTGTGGGAGCGCCCGCGAGACAGCATAAATTTTCAGTGATGTCAGTTTACACCTCGTGACATTTGCAACATGCACATGTCGGTGTCACCCGGGCTCTAGGGGGTGTGCCGGCGTAGCTCGTTCACCACAGGAGAAGCTAGAGCTAAGTAACAGTTACAACCCTCACTCTGGGCTAACTCTAACTGTCATTGAGAACCATGCTGTTGCGATTCATTTAACCCCAGTTTAGTGGACCGCCATCTGTTAATGAGGGCCCAAAACCATCTCTGCTTCCTTTATCCGTTAAGTGGCCCGTTGCCGCGTTTCCTTTGTCCCAGTTTAGTGGTTCACAAACTGTCGTTTCGTACCATAACTGTCGAGCTGCTTTCTTCGCCCCAGTTTAGTGGACCTTCCACGGCAGTCATGACCCATGCTACTGGGCGACTTTTACCCAGTTTAGTTCATCGATCAGTCGTGTGCGCAGCTCATTAATCACTTGTTTTTGCCATGACCCCCTTGGGCATCCTCCCTCCACCCTTCTTTTTCTCCCCTACCGGCCCTCTCCTCCCTCAACTCCCACTTCTCGTCATTTGTTAGCTGTTCGCGCGCCTGACAAAAGAAGAGGGGTTCTTCTGTCTGTGAACCGACAAATGGGAAAAGAAGTATCATAATTGGAATGAGGACCGAGGACTCAAACACGTGAACACCTATAATATATCTTTATTTACAGGTATTATAGAAGAGGGTAAAGGCCGGAGAAGTATAAGACCAGCCAAGCTCGAATACTCAGCACCATGAAGCGCCTCATTATATTATAAGCACCTCACTATATTATAAGCACCTCACTATATTATAAGCACCTCACTATAATATAAGCACCGCACTATATAAAGCACCTCAGTACATTATAAGCACCTCATTATATTATAAGCACCTTACTACATGAAGCACCTCACTATATTATAAGCACCTCACTATATTATAAGCACCTCACTATATGAAGCACCTCACTATATTATAAGCACCTCACTGTACACCGTTGCGTACACAGTAAGAATCATACGTTTATAAATAAAACTCTGCCTCCGCTCTGAACGTGGTCACACGGGATATTTTTAACATATTTTAACTTAATTGTGAGGTGTCGCCACCAACGTATCTGTCCACAAACGTCTTTCGCTGCTCGACCGTCTAGGATTAACTTGTGGTTTCATTTGAAGGTTGTATTTGAGTTTCATCAATCATACTAAGTCTAGTTACGGCTGCGCATTCACCCTCTCCATGTACTGACTCATTGCCATGTGCATTCACACATTGCATTATTCCTCCCCTTCCTGATTGTTTCAAGTCTCTCTTTTAAACAGTCCTCGATATATTTATTTCCTTTATACTCGCCGTCATGAGTTTGTTTTGTTTCGTATAAGCTGCATAACGCGTCTTGTCCTGATGAGATCTCAATTAAATAACTGGTAAATAGTTAGGCCTATTCTCTTGCGGAAAGCTGCTTTAAGGCATTTTGTACGTTCTCTTAAATGTAATGCTTGTACATGTGTTCCTACCAGGAACATGGTGGTATTAACAGGCTGCATAGAAAATCTTCCCGGTGCACGCCTTGGCTCAACGAGTTCTTTTAGGGTTACACAAACTCTACCATTTATTGATACTGTACGTGCAATCCCGGTCATTGAATTGGGAGTACTACGGTAGTGCTACATTACAGACCTCAATCTCTGCTTCACACTACCTGTCACCACACCCACTCTCCGTTCAGTTTGTCCGTTGCAAATGCATATCTTAATCTCTGCTTCACACTACCTGTCACCACACCCACTCTTCGTTCAGTTTGTCCGTTGCAAATGCATATCCTAATCTCTGCTTCACACTACCTGTCCCTACACCCACTCTTCGTTCAGTTTGTCCGTTGCAAATGCATATCTTAATCTCTGCTTCACACTACCTGTCACCACACCCACTCTTCGTTCAGTTTGTCCTTTGCAAATGCATATCTTAATCTCTGCTCCACACTACCTGTCACCACACCCACTCTTCGTTCAGTTTGTCCGTTGCAAATGCATATCTTAATCTCTGCTTCACACTACCTGTCACCACACCCACTCTTCGTTCAGTTGTCCGTTGCAAATGCATATCTTAATCTCTGCTTCACACTACCTGTCACCACACCCACTCTTCGTTCAGTTTGTCCTTTGCAAATGCATATCTTAATCTCTGCTTCACACTACCTGTCACCACACCCACTCTTCGTTCAGTTGTCCGTTGCAAATGGGAGGGTAAGCAGCTGAACCAACATGTTGATCTCTTTCTGCGCTAAGTAATTTAGAAACATTTTAGACATGAATAAGCTGCTATTGTCTGACACCGTGGATGATGGAAGGCCATTGAGACAGGCTATTGCGTCTAACAGCTGTTTAAGTTGGTGGTGGCGGAGCTGCTGCTGCAGTTGACATGTGAAATCATAGCAATGGATTACTAACTTTTGTGTTTTGATTCCAACATCCCTTCATTGGGGTTGTACGTGTTTCTGTGTGTGTGTGTAAAAAGGCCCTTCCTCCGATACACTGAGAGAGCAATAATCATATCTTGCGTAGGAAATTATGTAACCCACGTACATACTACAGTACGTACAGTTACCGCAAAATAAATTTACCACGTAAATGATGACGTCTACGTAAAGTTTTCCTCGTTATGTAGATAGATTTTCCTATTTATACGCGTTAAATCTAACGTAAAGATAGCAAAAAGACTCCGTCACAAGAAAACGAGGATAATTCACGGATACCATGACACAATTTTTTAGATATATTGGGTAGTAATTCTACTCTTAGTAGTTTATTTTTTTCTCGGAATATCAACAAAGAATGGTACCTAAAATATGTAATTTATGCTACGCACATCAAGTAGGAATTCTGCAAGAATGATGTAGTGTGATGTAGAGTGATGTAGCTAACAATGTCTGTTGCGTAGTCATCAATCAAAGAACTGTTCAATATACGTAGTTTTCCCGACATGACTAGTATTCTCGCCCGAATGCTCGGTAAATAACGAGCTGTCTATATGTAGATGTATATTTATGAATCCATAAGGGTTCAGGCATACCAAGTAAACATACTTTGCTCACTACATACCATGATGGTGCCTTGCTCATATTTTAGAAATAATTCAAGTAATTATTTACTTGATTGTTATGGTCGGCGACTTCTATGACGTGACAGCAGCTGTCACGGCCCAGAAGCAAAGCCTCCAATCAGGGCTCAGAAGCAAAGCCTCTTGTCACGGCCAGGGTGCCACGGTTAGTCAGCACTTCCTCGAGGCCCAACTGCCACGTTCTAGTAGCCTCGTTTCAAACAGCTGACCTTTTTCGTGATCAACGTAAGGGGAGACTCGTTTCAAACAGCTGTCATGGCCATGTTGCACTTCTTCTTGGTCCACGTCACGGGGGACCGGTTTCAAATAGCAATGACGGCCAGCAACACTTCTTTGTGGTTCGCGTCATAGAGAGCTCGTTGGAAACAGCTGTAATTACAGCTGCCACGGACCAGCAGATCTTCTTTGTCGCTCATGATGCGTGTCTTGAAGCTGTGTGACCTTCCACATAAGTGACTGCCCATGTCATCGTCGGATTCCACGTACGTGACTGCCTCATGTCATCGTCGGATTCCACATAAGGTACTACCCCATATCATCGTCGGATTCCACATAAGGGACTGCCCACGTCATCGTCTGATTCCACATAAGTGACTGCCCCATGTCATCGTCGGATTCCACATTGGTGACTGCCCCATGTCATCGTCGGATTCCACAGAAGTGACTGCCCCATGTCATCGTCGGATTCCACAGAAGTGACTGCCCCATGTCATCGTCGGATTAATTCTTTCATCGGCACCTAGAATAAAACATCCTATTTGAAAAATAGTCGGTTTCTCGAGTAAAATCTTACACATTAATACACTCATGTTTCATATGTCTCTACACAATTCACTCATCAATGTTTCGCTACTCATAGATATATAGTGTGAGATATGTTTCATGTATTATACCTAGACACATGCCGGGGAGAGGGTTGAGATAAAAGGGAAGTCGGTATTCTTTTCATATTCCAAATAATCGAAACTGTATTATTACCAAAGGAAAAAGTAGGAGTAACTAAAGTGTTATTGTTTTCATCAGAGCTAATTTCAGATAATACTTCATGTCCGTTGTATATAATTATCATTTAAATACAATCAGGGTGTCATTTGGACGAAACATAAAATATATAAATAATTTTTCTTGTTGCATGTAGAAAGCTAGAGAAATATTTTTTTTGTCATTACCAGCATAATTACAGCATAATTGCAGCAAAATTACAGCATAATTACAGCATAATCACAACATAATTACAGCATAATTACAGCATAATTACAGCATAATTTAAGCATGATTACAGCATAATTACAGCTTGCAGTTTCACTGTTTCCTACACAGTGTGATGCCAATTGCTTCTGGCGATTTCTTTCTGATCGTTATTTTTGTGTATTTATATTTATATATTCAAGTAAACACGCACCTGGAACTATATTGGTCAGCACTGTCACTGTATAATGTCAATATCGGCCCTCAAATGCTTTTCCAGATTGGTAGGGGCAATATTATCAAATAGTCCTCTCGAGCATACAGTTACATTAAGCTAAAATATATTACTACACTTATATGAATATATTACTAGCTGAAATATATTACCACACTTATGCACGCAAAGAAAGACCTAAACATCTCTAACACAACGTTACACACAATAGAGGTAAGCGGAAGCTGCCCACGTACCGAGTGAGCCACAGTCGTACGACCAATGATTCAATATAGAAAAAAATTGATCCTGGCAATTGAAACAATTTCCGTAGTTTGCTTGAGTTTTTTGAGTTCATTAAAAATTCTCTAGATCAATATCATATTGTTTCATATCGTGGAACAAGTTGATATGAGAGCAGATCGCACGACTAACCGCATTTGCGGCTGCGGGCCAACGAACAACGAGCCATTACTATACGTTATTTTTAATCACTGTACTGTACTTTCCCAAAAAGTGTAGTACTAATATAAGGGCTGGTTGTTTGCATCTTGTTTTATTTATGTGTTACTTCAATAAATGATTTGATTTGTGATTTGATTGATATATAAACTCAGTGGTCTTTTTTGGGTGCTGCTTATTTTGTCGTTTCAAACACTGTCGGCGGCGAGCGCGAAGTTATCTGGACACATTCGGCCACATTCGAGCTCGTTTAAAAGAATTTGAGAAATTTCCATAGTATTCAAAGAAAAACTATATTTCAACGTGATATCTCGGGTTCAAGGTTCCGTTGATGGATTTTACGATTGAAAGGGCGGCTGACGACCCCCCAGCGCACTCGTTCACTAAACTGCGCCATTGGACGTCAAAAAATATTAATGAAACAATTGTTTCACAGTTGAGGAGGTGTCTTGTCATGGACGATATAGTCGGGCGATCAAGAGCAACGAGTCGGTTTCTGGATTGTAGCGTCGATCATCATACGATAACAGGCGATTCGACGATAACTGATCCGAATTAATACGATAATCGATGAATCAATCATAATAGACAGAAACAGTCTATTCAATACGTGACGATGACCGACGTTGATTACTGTTTACTATCATTATTGAATTATCACCATTCACTGTCATTTATTAACTTTTATGAGTCGCATGATAAATTATTACATTCCACTTGATCGTGATAAAGAAAGTTCATTCAAATGTCAGACGGATTATCCAGTGAAATATTTGTCATTATCAAAACAACGGAAGCCTAAAAATGTTCATATAATTAGTGTTGCATTGTTTCCAACAATCATAAATATTTCCACAATCATAATTATTTCCAATTTTACTCTATAAAACTCCCCTTACTGTCATCTCCATATTGGTTGGGGATGGAATTATAACCGTAAAAGTGAAACCCTAAGTTTTGTCTTGATGGCAATAGGACTTCTGGCTGACATACATCGGAGTAGCAAAGAGGCAAGATGTTGTATTATCCACCAAGACAGTTGGAATTCCATTAAATGTTTTACAAAGTGTCTAACAAGAAATTTAATAACGATGTTTATTGTTGTGTTTGAAATTCAAAGGATTAATTAATGTCTTTAAGAAGTAAAGGCGATTTACATATTACAGCTCATTGTAAGATGACCTACGGAAGCTTTGTCTACTAGTCTGCCTTAGCAGCGTAAGAGGGAGTCTCATGAAGACCTGATCTGCTCTCAGTGCTCGAAGTAAAGTTCGTGCTTATTTTTCAGATCCATGAGATTTGTAGTGATTTGTAATTTAGAATTGAATTACTGTGCCCGCAGTCAGGAAATTGAAGGGAAGTGATGTGAACGTTGGCTAGAGGAGAGCTGAAAAGAGGATTTGTGAGATGTGTGTCCCCACCGTGTGTACACAGTCTATATTGAACTGTCTTCTTACTGTGTGCACAGTCTACCCTGAACTAACTTGTTACTGTGTACACAGTCAACCCTGACCTGGCTTGTTACTTTGTGCCCAGTAAACCCTGAGCTTGTTACTGTTGTAGATTAATCACCCTCAATTACATGATCTACCATCGATAAAAGTATGAATGGAAGGTTCATTTTGGAGCAAACTTCTTTGACGAGGATGTGTTCGAAGGGGACAAAGTGTTCGTTTTCGGTTACACTTTATGCAATGAAATATATGTGAAAATTTAAAATACTGTATAGGATGAAATATCCGAAATAAATTATTTTTGATTACCTACCCTTCAAAATTTATTCTGAACGCTGTCCAATTTGAGCGTCGATCGATGACACGCAAAACTGCTTATTGTCATGTCAAAACGGGATCTCCGATACGTTCCATTGCAGATTAAGTTTAAGTCGAATTCTCGGCGCAAATTACCGTATAAGACGATGATAGATGATTTCGATATAACCTTCAGAAACAGCAGATGTTGGAGACGTCGCTTGGACCTAAAGTAAACGATAATCGTTAATTACCCTGCAATTTTTTTGTGGATAGTGCCGTTGTGAAACCAATAACGCTAAGTGACGTTGCGAAATTTGTCGCGACAAGTGGCATTGAGAAACCGTCGCGATAAATTCCGCTGCGAAAACCGTTGCGATAAGTGCCGTTGCAACATCCGTCATGAAGCCGCTTCAATAAGTACCATTGCGAAAGCCGTCGCAATAAGTGCCTGCGTGCCACATGCAGTGGTGATATATGCTGTATTTATTCATTTTTTTTCATACTATTTATCTTCATCGGAATTTAATTCTTCGTCTCATCTTTTCAATGTATGGAGACATTGCGGGACACTCCGACATTAAATGTCATTTCACGTATCTAAGGCTTCTCTCATCAATGAACATCAGAGGAGTCTGTGCCGTGTTATCGTGTGCATGGCTGCTAGTCTCCTCGTCTATTAAAGTACTCCAAGACGTCACTACAAGTGTTTCGATACCACCCGATACCCGAAAAGAAGTTGATGTAAGCCTGGAAGGTGGAATAGCAGGGGCGAGGCTAAGATTCTACCTCCGCGTTCTCGTCAAATCTACATCAAATCTACGCTTGGCAAGGGCCCCTCTGTCAAGGTAAGGTAAAAACTTAAGTGTAGCGTGCGTAACTTCTTTAAAAATTCGAAACTGTCTTTAGTGTTTACTGGCTACTAAGTGTAGACGGTTTGTTTCAGTCCTTTCCAATTTGTATCTGACGTGTATGTTTTATCGTTGATAACCCGTGTTTATGCATCTAGTTGTAGGTTCCATTTTAGGGTATAAAGTCCTATCCCAGTGCTGTTTACATCATCTTGAAGATCTGTTCCCTTCAACTAACGCCCTCAGTAGGCAGCAGTGCTAAGGCGTTCTTCATCAGAGCCAACGTGTAGTGTACAAGTGTTCACAAATGCAAGTAGACAGCAACAGATCTATTGGCTCTAACTAGGTTGCCTTTTGATTGCATCAAGACTAATTCTGAAGCAGAACGTCTAAGCGAGCAATATGTGTCTTTGTAATTTCATAAAAGGAAAAGTTGAGTTGGCACAGCCCATTCTTGACCTTCCTGTTCTTGCTTGTTTCAGGTAGGGTCTTCAGGTCGGCGCCTCCTTCTACACCTACGGTGGTGAGTACCACTAATCTAGCACCTTCCTTCCTCTTACGTCCGCCACAGGTACCGGTACGAAACTTCCTACAGGGTCTCAGTGCGTAAATGTTAGGACTGAGCGTCAAACCGCAGTGCGGGGAAAGTACTGACGAGGAAGTTAAATTTGTATTTTTCTATGATCTACCTAGAATATATTTATTCAGAATATGTACATAATATCTTAAAGTGAACGTAATATTTTCTAGTCGAGAAAATATTGGAGTACATGTTAGTATGAGTGTGAAATATTCATAAATTTCGAGTCCAAAGCATAATGGTGCATTTTGATGGTTCCAATAACTTTACTGCCACTAATCTCGATGAGCAGTATATCTAGATTTTTCAGAATGAATTATATTGGACTTGATGTTTTCCAAAGGTGCCCAATTATTTTTCCCGTTCATGTTTGAGCCATGACAGCGGAGAAAATATTTCGGATACAATTTTCATTTGTAATGTAGAACGTGAGTAAACGTTCGGACGGTGCAATTCTGGAATATAATCCGCTCGATGAAATTTCCATGCCTTTTTATATGTATGTTCGACCCCTCAATGCTGAGTATTTAATCGTGTATACGTGTTTATTTAGTGTAGAATGTTACTAGTGCAATCGGACAACATCAGCTGTACTCGAGCTAGTACCAAGACCAAATATGAAATGATTATTAATGGTCAGGAAGGTATGTCGATTTAACGTTTGGAAAACATGGCGAATAATGGTATGGAAAGTATGTCGATTACAGGTTTGGCAAGTATGCCGATTAATGGTCCGGAAAGTGTGGCGATTACGGGTTTAAAAGTATGGCGATTAATGGTCTGGAAAGTATGGGGATTAATGGTTTGGAATGAATGGCGATTAATAGGCTGGAGAGTATGGCGATTAAAGCTATCGAAAGTATGTGGACAATGGTCTGGAAAGTAGGGCTGTTAATGATATGAAAAGTAGGGAGATTATTGATCTGGAAAGTAGGAGGATTAATATAGTCTGAAAAGGATGGCGATTAAAGAAATGGAAAGTATAGGGCTTATTAATCATGAAGGTATGAGCATTAAAATCTGGAAAGTATGGTAATTAATGGTCAGGAAGTGTGGCGATCAGTGGTATGGTGAGTATGGGAATTATTGGTCTGGAAAGTATTGGAATTGATGGACTGAAAATCGTGGGATTAATGGTTTTGAAATTGGGGGAATTATTGGATTGAAAATTTTGGAGGTTAATGACCTGGAAAGTGTGGGAATAAATAGTCGGGAAAGTACTGGGATTAATGGTCTTTCATAGCATGGGGGTTGATGATATTGAATACATGCATTTGTTAAGGTATGGGATTATTGATCTAGATGGTCAATGGATTAATGGTTTGGACGGTAGGGGTATTTATGGTTTGGAAGGCATGAGGAATAATAGTCTAGAAGGTATGGGGATTGTTAGTCATCTAAGGAACTTAGTGGTACAGATTCAGATACAGACACTAGGCTTAAATCCACCAGCAAGAGGGGTGGCCGACAGCAAGGAGCACCTCCCACTCTCATACACTCACACTCTCACACCTTAGCCCCTTTGCGCAAAAGAGTCCGGCCGGAAATCCCGCAACACACACTTCGGGTCATGAGTGCAATTTGAGGTCAGTGTCGGCAGCAGGGCCCAACAGTGTGACTAGCTTACCCCTGCTGCGTCATGATGACCGGGACCCCTCCGCTCACGACCATCCCGTCTCTCAACGATGTGCCTAGGGCGGGAACGCACATCAGGGCAGCGTCAAAACTCATCCGTTCGCCATTCACGTCTATCCAGTGCACGCTCTCTCGCTACCTCCACACTCAGGTCTCTCCTTCCTAACGCCTGCTTCACACCATCCATCCACGAGTCCATGAGTCGCCTCTGCCTTCCACACCTTTTTCACCAATCTCCTCTCATCCATCCTCACCACGTGGCCGAACCCTCTCAAAACACGCGAATCAACTCTGTCCTCTAACTTCTTCACCATCCCCGTTCTGATTCGAATCTCTTCGTTAGTGAATCTGTCTCTCAGCGACACTCCAGCTATGCTCCTAAAACATTTCATCTCAAAAACATTCAACCTTCTTCTCTCCTCTGCTCTCACCCCCCAAGTTTCAGCTCCGTACAGCACAGTTGAGACAACGACACCCTCTTACAGCCCTCTCTTTGCTTCCATCCCCAACGTCATGCAGCTCATTACGCTCTTCAATGCACCCAACACTTCACACCCCCTCCTTCACTCGCAACTTCACTTATGTTTCCACTAGTTCAGTCTTCTCCACATGGGAGCCAAGATACTTAAAACACCGAACTTTTTCCAACAACTCTCCATTTAGGATCGGTAGTCCTCGAGCATCTCATTACTTTACTTTTACCTACGTTTACTCGAAGCTTCCTCCTCTCACACACTCTACCAAACTCAGACACCAGCCTACATAGCGTCTCCTCTGAATCCGCCACCAGAGCCGTATCATCCCTAAACAGCAACTGGCTCAACTGCCAACTCCACCCATTCGCTTCCAACAGCTCCAAGCCCCGACCCAGCACACTCGCGTTCACCTCCCTGACCACTTCATCCATATAGAGATTGAATAGCTAAGGAGACATCACGCAGCCTTGTCTTAGACCCACTTTCACTGTGAACTAATCACTCACCTCGCTTCCCACTCTGACACATGCTCGGCTGCCAGCATAAAAACTCTGCACCGCTTTCACAGATGTCTGCCCGTTCCATACAAACGCAACACTCTCATCAGCGCTTTCCTGTCAATCCTGTCGTATGCCTTTTCCAGATCCATGAAGGCCCAGAACACATACTTTCCCTTTGCAAGGTACTTCTCACAGACATGTCTCACTGAAAAAAATCTGATCGGCACACCCTCCACCACTCCTAAAGCCACATTGTTTCTCTCCAATTGCGCAATCCGTACATTCTCTAATCCTTTTAATCAGCACTCTGCCATACAGCTTACCGACCACACACAACAAACTGATACTTCTTGAGTTGCAGCATTCATTTTTATCTCCTTTGCCCTTGTGCAGCGGGACAATACAGGCACTGCGCCACTCAATCGGTACCACGCCCGCTACAAAACAACTGTTCATTAGCCTCACCAGCCATTCAACAAACGTTATTTCACCCATTTTCAGGCATTCAGTCATAACGTCATCCAAACCAGGGGCTCTCCCTGCTTTCATCTCCTCCACCGCCTCCTACACCTCTTTCCTAATAATGTCCGCAGCAAGTTTCTCTCCAAAAACCGGCATCCGCGCACCACCCCCCACTGCAGCAATGTCAGCCTCTTTGTCATCCTCGACTTTTACCAATTCATCAAAATACTCGTCCCACTTTTTCCGTACACCACCACTTTCTGTCATTAACTGGCCGTTCTCATCTTTCACCGCCTCCTCCTTTCCGGTTTCTCCCTTTGTCACCCTCCTAACCTTTTTTCAGAACATCTTTTTGTTCTCCTCAAAATTCCGGCACAACCGTCTGCCTCACCTATCATCAGCGTCCTTTTTGGTTCTCCTCACCACTCGCTCTACCTCCGTCCTCTTTTCCTTATAGTTGTCATAGGCCACCTCCGACTTCGCCTGCAACCACTCCTCAAAAACTCTTCTCTTCTGCGCCACCGCCAGTTTGACTTCCTCGTTCCATCACTCGCAACCCTTCCGTCTGTGTCGTTGTTATTCGATTTACTTGGTGAGTAGGCCTGATTGAAGAGACCTTCTTCAATCAGTTGCCGCGACAGGCAGTCATCCAAGAAACTTAGTGGTGTCGTTGTTATATTTTTCCATTATTTTACCTAGAAAATTCGTGTATATAAAAAGTACTTCTTGCGTGTCCGGGTTTTTAAGTAGATATCAAGGTATTGTTTGTACCCAACTTTTTTGTTTTGACTATTCATCACTCGCATTGATGGAAATTATTAGGTAACCCTGAAATAGTTTTTTTTACTATCCTCCCCTCGAACATTTCAGACGGCAATAAGTTTTCTGATTTATGACGTTTTTAATTATACGAGGGCTTTAAATGCACACTTTTCTCTGTTTGTCGCACTCAAAATAAGTTCGTTTTTTTGTGGAAACAGCGCACGATGAGCAACATGTATTAATGTTAAGATATGCATCTCAGATGAATGTTTATGGTATAATACCAAGAGACTGGCAAAGAATCCTACAATGTTAATGACTCAAGTATATATATACCGTGGTAGTTCCAAAGGTGCGTTTAAGATGCTTCATTTTTTCCAATACTGTGAACTTCTCTGCTCCTGCGGGTATCTGGTGCGCTGTTTTTACGATGGTAATTTTAGCTGTATTACCCCCAACAGCATGTATTCCAAGCTGTGTGACGTCATCTCGAACGCAGCCAAATACTTGTCTGTCCTCATTCTCGTATCATATTCATAGAGACGAGTGCGGGAATGTAACTACTACAGTTTCCCTTGTTGGGTTCCATTTCCCTATTCCATTGGATTGCACCAACTTTCCCCAAAACCCCGTTAAAAAAAATCGTCTACTATATTAATAATACTGTATCCTTCAAAGTTTGTTCTGTGCAGCACTGCTTGACCACAAAAGAAAAAAGAGGAAGCTTCTATTGTTAAAGGCACATCAGCGTGCACCACCTGCATGACCAAGTAATTGCTCCGTATTCGTGATACAGAAAGTAACAACGTGCGGTATTGAAGCTCGAACCATCTGAAAAGATGGTGCATCTGGAACAAATCATTTATACTCCTGATCACTGAAGAAACAGTAACGATCATTGCGAAGAATACTACGTTGCCTGACGCTCTTGCGTGTTGGGTTTTCTCTTGGTTAGGAAGCAGCATATGAGCGCACTAATGGTGCACCATCTGGCAACCCAAAGACTGAGAAAGGGAAAGCCTTTCAGCAGTTTTTTCCCCGGACATTCCTGCACTCCTATTTATGGATAACGTCTATCCAATGTAATTGCATCTAAAAAGCTGTGTGCTTCGAGCTCGAAGAACCGCTTGAAGCTCACCTGATGATCTGCTACTCAGAACAATGTCCATGAAGAGCTTCTGCCGCGCCTCAGTTATTTGCACACAAGTAATCGATTGCATGAGCACTAGAAAATAATTTATCGTAAGGTTCAAAACTAAATAACCCGACAGTACGCGTAACAGGGATTATTTTATGAAATGAAATCTAAGCTTATAATGGATGAAATCGTGCTGTGAACGATGTATATCCGATAAACAAAGTTATTGCCCTCAAAAGGATATTATACAGTAAAATCAATTATTATGTGAGCAGAATGTAAATCTATAATCAATTTTATACTCATGTCATGAGTAGGCGAGTAAAGACATTTTGCTCAGATCATAAATAGTGTTAGGGAATTACCGCCTTTAATGAATTAAATCGTAAGTCAGACCTCAACTTGAAATGGAATCCAAGTCTGAAATATCAGCCCGCTTTGGGGTGGATGGATGCTTATTCATTTTATAGATAATTAACACTTTATTTTAGTATTTTATCATTTCTTCTTGCTTGGGCTCTATTATTTTTCTCTGCCCTTTTTTCATGGTGATAAATTTTGAATTTTATCATTATTATTATATGTATCGAGGTTGGTTGAGAGGAGGTGACCCAGGGAGAGGAGGTACTCGTGGGATCCGCGGGACTCGAGGACCCGGGGTTTCGAGAACCCGGGGGACTTAGGAGACCAGGTGGATTTGGGGTGGTTCACTTGGATCTTTCTGGGGCCTTTTG
>SDVV010009905.1:0-16486 GCA_016164225.1 Gammarus roeselii | reverse complement strand
TGAAATCTGAATATTTCAGCTGACACAATAAAAATAAAGTATAATGTCTAATTACACAAATATGTATTTTCCTTTAAGGCATTTACATAGGTACATATATACATAAGGTAGGGTGCTACTCAATAGATGACTTCTACCAATGACATCTATCTTGGTATGCCATTTGGCAGGGAATGTGCTTATAGTCACCCTCTTCCTTCCAGTATTACCATGGTGTCTTGTAGACCTGTATAGATTCACTGGGCCTAGATTCATTGTCTCACCTTTCATCAGTTGAGCTACAATTGTCTATGGTACGCCTTTGTATGTGTAGAACTAAGTGGATGCTAGAACATTTAAGGGGGCAACACTTGGTGTATCACGACTTTTGATGCAGGAAATGAGTAACACGCTACAACACACAACATCTATGCGTCCCGCCAATGGAAGAGTCTGTAAACAAAGTGCCTGCGCTTGTTGCCAGATTTGTCAGAATATTTCTCTGAATCATTCATTCCCTCTGATTCATGTTCCATGGCTTTTAGTGCGTGGTATACAAAATTTATTTGTCTATAAATATATGTTGCACTGCCCTTTCGATTGGAAGCTGTTTGTACTGGCTGAACGGAAATGTTGTTATCTACAGAGATATGCAACCATGAGATCAAAATATGCGATTGCTTATCGTAATAGTGCTTGTGATGCACGTATAATGCGTTTAGTGTTATTTAAAATAATTTAGGGTCAATCAAGGACCTCTACATCTACTTGTCTTGCCCGCTCACGTTCAATCGCGAAAGGTCGAAGTGATAAACAAATCACATTTGTAGATGGTCGCATTAACAACAAATTTATATGAACGAAATTATTGGGTCACCACTAAAGATCAATTAATCAGTTACACGCTGTTATGGACTCTTTAAGGTTACTGAACCTGATTTGATGGACTTAGCATATCCTTGTACGTATTTTAGATTTAAAAATGTATATCAATGTACAAATTTATTGAGCAAACCAGAAGTACCACATTGTTGGTGAATGAAATAATTCTTTTCAACAATGAAATGAATTTGTAATTTATGGATAAGGTCGAAATGTTTCCTATGTAAGCTCACTTGAATTTCACAAATATTTTGAGCGGTTGTAAGGAGAATATGAAAATCGACGTTGGATTCAAATTAAAATACTAATAAATTATTATTGTCAGCATTTGAAATCGCTTGTGGATCAGTAATGACCTCATTATTATTATTAATTGGAACTGAATTACTGGATGTTTTTCCGAGAAGGTTAATAATGGGTTTCCAGGCTTTCTGACATTTTTCTTGGAGGTCTCAATCAGATTTGCATACAATTTTTCTGAGCAATAGTCGTCAATTAAGGGAACGCATTCTGTAACATTTGAGGGACGTCTTTTGAATTGGCAGAACAGTCTGTCCGTCTTCATAGACTAGTAAGACCGATGCCATTCACTGATTCTTAGCATGTTTATGGTAAATGTACATCAAAAAGCTCAACTAGTACATAAATAGAAAAGGGAAAATATTCATCAATCGAGTTCTATAAACTCGTATCAATCTATAAAATACCAATATCCATCATTACTCAAGTTGGTATAGCGTAGTATTGTTTCAACCTGTTACTCTGCCATGCCACTACTTCTCCTCCTCTAGTTCGAATCCATTGTTGTTAGAATTTGTATTAAATAGTTAGAACTGTTATAATATAGTTTTTATTTGTTTATTATCCGGTGAGGATGCCCTCGATGCCTTCAGCTCATACCGGGCCCATTGTACTTTGCTAGTAACAGATTATTTGTTCAACATCTAGTAACACAGTTTTTGGTAGACTCCAACACAAGGGAGTGATGAGGAAGAGATGAAGTTTACTGGATGAAAGAGTTGCTGTATGTAATCAAATACAAGGTGCTTTCAAGATAATGACATAAAATTGCGGCTTGGTGTGAAGTGTTTCTGGATATGATCCACCTGGATGTATGTGCGCCATATGCCATCGAAATTAGGAATGTAATGGTGTAATTTGCCTAGGCAGTGGTTCTGGTTCGTGCGTAATCGGACTCATGCAAAGTCAATTGGAATGGTTTTGGTCGGGAAGCCGGTCTTTGATCTAGCGGGAGCCAGTGTCATTGGTACACAGTGTCTACTCTATGTGATATACATATACATTGCTTGTGGAGAAAGTTGTTGTGGGTTATAGCACATCGATTTGCTTATATAGTGGCATATTCGTGAAGCGATGTTGTGTAAGTCAAGCAGTTTAGTGATATGTATCTATTGAAATCTTGTATACGCAAAGTGTTAACTGAGTTTCGCTGAGCTGTTTAACTCATCGGTGCATTGGCAACAGTATGAAATGGAAGTTGAAACTGTATCAACTATTGGGTAGGGTCAAGCAGGATAGCATATGCTGGCAAGAGGGTCTGTTGCCGGGGGTGGCTTTGGTTATCCCAAGTTATCTACTACCCTGGTCAACCCATCCATTCACCTATGCATCGGTTGCCCTGGTTGTTGTACATTCATGTAATTATAATTATGTCCCATGTAATCTAAGATTGCCGTGGCCGAGTGGCTAGCGTATCCGGCTGCAGTGTGAGCCTCTGGGGCAGCATGTCGCGAGATCGAGCCTCGGCATGAACACGGCGGTTTTGTGGCGGGGAAATTGGGCGCCTCCTTCCTCTATGTCAGCTTAACTTAGTCACCTTCATAACTAAGGGGGAAACGGCTGTGTGTCTATACATACAATATATAAACTATTATTTGAGTGCTCTTTACTTATTAGTTACATTTGTTCCTTGCAGACATTTGTATTCAGATTAAGTAGTTATGCTTGTCAATTTACTTCTACTACTAATCATACTAAAAGTGTATAGTGGCTATTGCACTGGGTGAGTTTTGAATGAAATGAGGATGCATTTGTTTCATAAGTATTGCGTCGGCTTAGGTAAAGGATTAACATGATTATGAATGTTTTAGGTTATGGTTTCTGTCTTGTTATTTGATATGTTTCTTGTGTTTTGGTATATTTGGTTGGGAATAGACTGCAGAAATTCATGTCTGGTTAACGATTCATTACAGCGTTAAATATTATTTTTTGCCTAACCAGGATTTACTTGCTGTTTTGTTACTGCTTCTACTTGATTCAGTGCTTGTGCTTATTTTTGTTTTGCTTTGATCGTTGGTAGGCCACGTATAAAGACTTCCTTTCAGTCATCTTTGCATTTTTCGATATTCAATTTTCACCTTTTAACGTGCTTCTATTTGCATAAGCGTTAATCATGCTTTGCGAAATAATCAAGGATTTACATGTTTGATTTCCTTTATATATTTTTTTATTTGCGTGCCTTATGGAATGTTCTGGCATGATAGATGAGATTAATCTAAATTTGATTTAAATCATTTTGAATAATCTAAATTTTATTATTCCTGCAAGAAACTTCTATGAAAGCACTTCAGCTAACCACGATCCGGTTGTTAAACTGTCATTTTGGTTATTCATATTTCCTTATAGTTCCCTGCATCCTATACCTATGCTCTGACTTTTTTTTCAAGTTTCTATTGTGTCCTTATTTAAGTGCGTTATCAAGTCAGGTCTTAATTCTTAGTTTTGCTATTTCATTAGGTTTACTGGAGAAAATTTTACATCATAACCTAGTCAATTCAGCCGAAAGTTATACAGCCTGAAACCAACCAATTTACTCGCGCGATGATTTTCATATCCATAGTTTTTTCATAAATATAGTTTGTTCAGAGACTGATTCATTCATAACCCTCTTAATTGCGCATCCACTAATTTTAGCCGTGTATTAAATTCTTAAGTGGACGCCTGTTGTCCCACCCGCATGCTCCACTGTGACAACGTTTCATCTCTTTCATATTGTTTTTTACTTATTGAGTACCAACATGAGTTTTGTCCGAATATATTATCTGTCGAGATTCTGCCGATTCTGACAAGTCGAGCAAAGTCAGGAAACTACTTCGGGAGATCGTATGAAGTTTTTGACTCATCAAGAACTATTGAAGTTCGAAATTCATGGTTTCTAGCGCAGACGCGTTATCAGGTTCAAATTTTTGTAGGCTTTCATACAAGGTTCTTCATATTTGAGTTAATAAAATTGTCTCAGGCACACATTTTTTCGAGCCCAGCTCCCTTCAGCATCGCTATTTTGTAAAAGATGAAAGTGGATAGTCAGAGTAGATGATCTCAAACCCTTTTATACGATATTTCGTCCTATTCGTATGTTGGCTCCAATGGCGCTATTAATTCAAGTGCCTCGTCCCCATAACAAATACTGATAGATGATTGGTAGAACAGAGTAGATGGAATAAAATGATATTAATTTTTTTTGCAGCCCACCTATAGCTAGATGTCAATGAGCAATACACATGTTATTTTCTTATGATAATAGTAAAAAAACGATTCGCTAGTGATTCTTAGTCATTTGTTTGACATCTTTCACCGTACAATACTTTCGGTCAAACAGTACTGTGACGAATTTTTTCGAACAAAATTTAGTATTTTACTGTCTGTGCCCAATAAATTTTAGTAAAATATTCAGTCCTCAACTCCATTTAAATATTATGTATAAATTCTTTGGTTTCACTTGGGATTCATATGACTCGGCGGCGATCATATGATTGTTGTATTTACTCCGTCTATAAGTTAGTCGTCAGGCCAACAGTTCGACTGCACCTTGGCCAGTGGTTGTATTTGTGTTGTACTATCGTAACCTAACATAGTTTAAAATGGCCCTCAGCGATGCAGATGTCCAGAAACAGGTATGTATTCTATTATTGTGTTGAAATATTAGTTCGAATCTAACTTTATGATGAGCTATTTTTCTAAAAAAAAATCACTTATTATGTATTGCTGGATCTCATCCAAGGCTGGCTCTGATATTTAGAAGCCAGACTGCAATGTATACTGTTAAAATTAGTTGATAGAGATAGGGGGAAGTAGCCAATGTGCTGTCAGTTTGGTTGTTATGGAAAAATAGCCCATATCTCTGTTTCTTGTGGACAGCTGACTGTATGCAGCATATGCAGCTGCTATTTATCAGAGCCTTTCCTACTCAATCTGACCTAATTTATGGGTGTATTTTCAACATGTGGGGTATTGATATAATCAGTCAGGATTTTGAATACTTGGCAATACCACAATTTTGGTCTAATTCCCAGCAGAGAGCAATGGCAAATTCAGTTGTTTCAAGTTTAAGTGCCATCAAAAAAATAGAACACAGCACTGATGTTGCCAGAGTCAGAAGTATTATTGATGCTACTGTAAATAATTCAACTGGAACGAGAGAAATCAGTATTTAAAGTGACATGGAAACCTGGAGGTTCAGTCTCCAAAGGGTGCATAAGACGACGGCAAGATTGACTTGTATACCAAAGAACGCCACCAAAATCACTGCCCAGGCGCCAATAAGGCTGAATAAGCAAAAAGTGGAATCGCTGATCAAACGCTAAGGTTCCGACCACCAAAATTAGTGTGCCGCCAAAGTGAATGAAGTAATTGAGGGGGCAAAATAATTGAGATGCCTCTGCTAAGTTTCCAAGTGGTATATATCATATTGAATTAGAATTGTTTCACATCATTTTAATGCACATAATTATTGAAAACTAGCTCACCTGCTGATACCCATTTTTTGTCATCACCTGCACATGTTGATAGATTCTGAAAAGTTAATTCCTAAATTTTTTGATGCCGGGAATGTTACTAGCAGTGTGTATTCAATCGTGCATTCAAGTGTTTATGTATCATGCTTGCACTGTAGCAAACATGCATGGCTATAATAACTTTTTTTAAATAAACCTAATATCCCTTGAAGATCATTGTTAGTATTGCATATTCATATTTACCATTGTTCCAGACTTCTTCAGTAAGCAAAAGTAGGGCATCCTGCGGGCCACACGGTGCACCTGCGCAGAGACATACCTGTACCTGTATGAAAAAAGTTTATTTGTTGTGCAACAGATGTTCTGGTGTTACTGTGCGGGGTCCGCTGAAATTATGTACCTTGATCATGCGCAATGCGCAAAAATCTTGTTCAAATGCTATGCGCGGTGCGTTTGTAAATTTGAACCATGGCAACTGCTGTAAGTACACAATACGATAGGTGAATGTGCGCCATATTAGCCTGACACCTACCAATTATTCAAAAAATACATACCAAATTTAATGCATAACTGTAAATTGAAAGTTAATCTGTAACAAATTATCAATGTATCACATTGAATTCATCCAATTAGATGACACGCCACATATCAGTGACTCCCACCAATCATTTCTTATTTGTGGAAATGATGCTGCAATTGAAGCTGAGGTGTACACATCATCATTGCAATAACGCATCTGCTGTCCAGTACTTATTTTGAACCGGAAGCTAACAGCGCATTTTGACCTGGAAGCTAACAAACGAATAGCCTTGAAGCGCAAAGAACTCTGCACCCCACCAGGAAAGTATTTTATTAATACTTACATGTCCCATCGTTATTTGTTTGTCAAATACTAAATGTAAAATAATATGACATATGTGTTGATGAAATACCTTCATAGTAGGGGTACGGGATTACCGGTTTGCATATATTGGCGACGCTGTTAGCTTCCGGTTCAAAATGTGTTCAAAATAAGTACTGGACAGCAGATGCATTAATGCTATGATGATGCGTTCACCTCAGTTTCAATTGTGGCATTGTTGAGGCCAGGTAGCAAATCCAGAGTGTAATCTTGTGATCATATTAAGTAACAAACCGATAGATAAAAGAGACTGATGATCTTGACAGGTACGGATTTCCATTCATGTGGGCACGGGGCAGAGTTCTTGTACGCATGGAAAATATGAACAATGTGAAAACCTGAACAATGTTATCAAAGTGTTGGCCAAAATAGTAGCTATACAGTTACAAATCCAATGATGCTGGCAATGGGTAAAATGCATTGTGAGAGTTAGAAAACTCAATGTGCAAAAATAATGTAAAGTATCACTTCCCCTCCCACTGTTACATTTTCCAAAATAACCGTTGAGACTCCTCTGAGGGGGCAATATAGTTTGAATTAATTGGTTCACAAGGAGTAGAGCACTTAGTTTGTTATCCATATTGTTTGAATTATAGGTGGCCTGATGCAAGAGTATTAATTTGCATCCTTTCACGATCACCAGATCAAGAGGACCACGGTATGACAGAAACTACCTCACACCTCAAAGTAATCTTGCCAACTACAACAGCAGTGATTTGGTGAAACGTAACGAGAATAAGGAGTAAAACAAAAGTGTCTGTGTGTTGACCAACCACTGTGCATTCTTTGTAAGAAATTGATTGGGATTGGTTGGTCAAACAAAATACTCTCTTATCGGAAGTGTGTAGTCTATTGGAGCTATGACTATTCATTATTTGATTACTTTTGGCCAACTCTGCTTTGATTTAATTTCTCTTAAGTAAATTTCAAATTTTGTCACGCAAAAACCTAACAAATTTCCATGCATTGAAACACGTTGGATCACTGTTTTGATATTTTAACATATTCGACACATGGGGGAGCTGACTAACAAAAATTTCAATGCATAACGCCTGCGGTGAGTATAACATGGAAAATTTCAGAGCACAGAAATTGCAGCGGATACTAACTTGGAAAGTTGAATACGGACATTTACAACAAGTTTGTAACAAAATTTAAATTGAAGATGATTGAAGGATAGAGGACAGTGATAGGGAAGGAAAGGTCAAGGCAAACAAAAGAGACAGGTCATACATGGAGATTTACTACAGAATTGATTGCGTGGATAATAAATCTTAGGTATGATTCATAATAGCTATATTTAGAAAAAAAATTGACACAGTTATGGTATCGATTCAGCACTTGTTGCACACAGCACTAAACTCAAGGAACCCTTTTTCCCACATTCAATGTTGCACAGGGTTCTTGAGGATACACCACTGTTAGAATTGGGCATCACATCCAATTCCCCCTCCCCCTCCTGGACAAAGATATCTCTGTGGATTGACCCTTCGACCGCAGACAACAAATCGTAACACACTTGCAGAGTCAGTTGCTAGATGCATTATTATTTATAGTTCACAACACATTTCAAATTCATAGACTGAGGCTTCCGTAAAAATTCCTGGTCGATCGGTACTGGCTCGTGCTGAGTCTTGACGATACGGTGTAAACACAGTCTGTGCAGTAGCGGCGCTACTGCACTTTGAGTTCTGCCTTTCAGAAAGATTGTAATCCATTTGTAAACATTCCCTTGGATACCCACCTTATATAGTTTTGATAACAGTATACCATGATCTACTTTATCACAGGCCTTGGCAAAATCAAGATAAATCACATCCACATTTGATCCATCACACAATGCATTCATTATTTTATCATAGTGCTCCAGCAGTTTGGTCAATTTCCTCATCTTACTTCAGAAATCATGTTGCTTGGAGTTGAAACATTTATTTTTCAAGAAAATTCACTATTTGTCCTTTCATTACTCTCTCAAATATTTTTACAACACTTGATGTCAAGAACTGCTATGTTAACACAGGTATAGGAACTGGAATTAGTGCGCAGCATTGGCTATCACATGAACCATCCATATGGATGACAAAAAAATAACTAAATAAATTATAGAACAGCACACTGTACAATAAAAAAAGCAGATGAAGAAGCAACACATCCAAACACTCACAAACACACGCACATACCCATACACAAGCACACACATCAGCATTCCAGCATCACAGCAATATATACATATTGAAAAAAAGAGGGGGGGAGGTGGCGCATCCAGCAGGTAGATCCAAAGCTAGGATACCAACACATTACCAAAGAACCTCCCCTAGCCTAAACAAACTCAAACAGAACATCACCCATAAACTCCGCAAGCAACCTCTTGAATGCAGCCAGGAAATCTGACTCCACCACAAAACTTGGAAGGCATTTCCACAACTGCACACATCATGCTCCAAAAAATCTCCTCTGATGGCGTATTACAAGCCGGCATCAAAAGCTTATAGGGATGGCCTTGTGCTCTCGCATCAGGAGCTCTTAAAAAAATACCTTCGAGGTCAGTGCCACCATCCAACCTCCCAATGATCTTCAGTATTTATTAAGGTCCGCCCTGAGAAACCTTCTTCTCATAGAAAATAAGTCAAGTGGCTTCAGTGTGGAAAAGTAATCCAATTCAGCCAGACCATCCACACTTCTTGTCTATCTCCTCTGCAAAGACTTGAGCAATCTCAAATTCCCTTGAAAACCTACATTCCACACCGGACAATAATCCATGAGAGGCCTGATGTGCATCACAAAGAGGGACACCATGAAGTGAGGACTATGGCAAATGGTAGATCTCACCCTTGCATCTCACCTTGGCTGCACCCCAACAGCCCCACCAACAGGGCAGGAAGGCATGGGAGGCAGTACACTTCAGCGCGCCAGCAATCAAAAAGAACAGCATGGCACAAGCACTGCAGCAGGTCGCTGGTTCGAATGCGCTCAATAGGTCTAAAGAAGACAAAACGACAAAGACAGTCAACAACTGCACACAACTGTCAGCAACACAAACAAAGCCACACAATCACATCAAATTGGGTCTAGCAGAACTCATACAACACTGCCCCCAATTCCTCCGCCAGGGCCCTCTTGAAGCCTCAAAGTGAAACACACTGTACCACATCAGCAGGCAGCTGGTTCCAAATCTGCACTCAGCAAGAATAAAAGAACCTGCATTTATAGTCTGTCTGACAGCAAGGAATCACCAGCTTGAAAGAATGTCCACGTATGCCAACATTGGAAACTCTCTCAAACAGAGCAGACTAACCTGAATCAACAGAACAACAAAAAATCTGCCGACGCTCCACAAGATCTGAACGCAACAACCCCTCCCCCCCCTCACAGAAAACAACTGCACTGCTTTGAGCTGCTCACCATAGTCCACTCCACCCAGCCCATAAATCTCCCTGGTCCACCTCTGCACAGACTCCAACAATCTCAGATCCCCCAAATATCCCACATTCCACACCCATGAGCAGTAGCCCAAGATGGGTCTTATATGAGTAATAAACAAAGAGACCATATAAACAGAACTCCTATTGACAGTAGAGTGCAGCAGACTGGTCCCCAGAGTGGAAGTCTTTCTTACAACACTCCTCACATTGAGATGGAACAGCAGCCTTGAGTCAACAAGCACTGCCAAGTCCCTGAAGGAATTGACAAGCTCAAGTACCACACCATTCAAATTATTAGCAATTCTATCAACAATCTGCTCTAATTCAAGGCGGCCCCTGTAGAAACGCATAAAGACACACTTGTCAATGTTCAACGAGAAGTTCCATTACAACGACACAGACTGCACCAAATTCAGATCTCTCTGCAAGGAAGACACACCCAGGCAAACTGCTTGTACATTGCGGAGGAAACTCAAATAAAGTATGAAGTCGCCAGCAAAGGCCTTCTACTCAGAAGCCACACCTGCTGCAACATGATTGACATATAGCAGAAGCAAGAGCAGACACAGCACAGAACCCTGGAGCACACCACTTGTCCCCTCCTGGAAGTCACTGACAACTCCCCCCACAGAAACTCATTTGCTTCCCCGTAAGGAAATTACGAATCCTATCCGACAGTCCTTCCGGAATACCCACACATCTCATTGTTTCCAACAAAACTGAGTGACTCATAAGATCAAATGCTTTAGAGAAAGCCAGAAAGACTACATCAACAACCATTCCTCCATCTACCTGATCAGCAACCTCACCATAAGTCAGCAAAAGTTGGCCTTCAGTGCTCCTTCCCACCCTGAAACCAAATTGACCTTCAGACTGAAAGCCAGAATCTTCCAAAAAAGACACCACCTGGGACACAATAACCCACTCCAGCACCTTACAACAAACAGAAGTAAGACTCAAAGGCTGGTAATTGAGAGGGTTACTTCTTGAAACAGACTTGAATATAGGAATAACATGAGATTCCTTTCAGGCCTCTGGTAAAACTCCCAGGCCTAATAATTTTCCAAAAATCAGAGACAAGGGCAATAACAGCTGCCAAGAACATGACTTCAAAACACCAGGGTGAATGCCATCAGGTCTAGGGGCAGAAGATGAGTCTAAACCACCCAGAACCTGGGAAACTAACAGTCTAGTCACATGAATCCTACTAAATTTTCCAGTAAAAATATTATGTGGGGAAGGGTTGGTAGGATCAGCATCCACAAAAAGGGACAGAAAAGAGTACAATCAGCTGACTCATATCTTTCTGACTAGCAACAACCTCACCAGATGGAAGATTCAGAGGACCAACTAAAGAACAGCCCTTCTTTCTTCCTCTGATATAGGAGTGAAACATCTTGGGAGTAACAGAAGTTGTCTGCTAATTTCTGCCTGCTCATACAGACACTGGCTGTAGCAGGCTGTTGGCCAATCCTGAAGCCTTACCCACCACCTCCCTGACATGATGGTGGAATTTCGGTGTAACCGTTGGCATTGACCAAAGTTCACGCAGGTCGGACAAACATGATGCCTTTTGTCTCTATTGCTGTAGTATGGCTCTATTATAAGTGGAAGAATAAAGGACAATGAAAGAATATAAAGCAAATAAATTATGTACTCTGTAGACTTGGGAGACAATGAGATGAGGCAGGATTGTTGAGGCTGAATGCTGAAAGGGATTAGGTGGGAAATGGGAGGAAAGCATGGACAGGCAGGTGATCAGCTGTCTTGAGTGGAAGACAGGGTGCTGTAAGGGAGAATATGAAGGGAATCATGAATATGTGAATAACTGACCTGTCAATCCTTTCCAGAGGGAATCATTGGGATAGTTCTAACACAGATTCTTGAATATAGGCGAGCAGACCAGACACCAGAAGCCTTAAATTACCTGGTAAACAGGTATGAATGACTTTAACAGATATACACAGTATTTACATAATTTTTGGAGTCAGTAACTCCCACGTGGCCTCAGCCATAGGAACTTCTAAGTTCCTAGCAAAGGGGATGACTGGACAATTATTCATGAAGTAATAACTATTTACACTGAAGCAAGACTGGGTGTCTGGAGTGGATAGCACTTGAGATAAAATTTCCAATATGCCATCCAACATGCAAGTGCATGCTATCACAAGTGAAGCTAATGGGGAAACAAGGAAACTCAAGAAAATGCAACAAATGCACAAGATATTTGTAGAAATAATAATAGCAAACTGTAAGTGGTAACTCTTTGTAATGAAATGATGGTAAATTCAGGTAGCAAATTATAATTTGAACAAATAAAATAAAATGCTAATAAACAATAATGATGATCATATGCAAATGAGGTTAAATAGTAAGCTAAGGAAGTCACACGGGGTGACTTCCCGCACCCCCCTTTTGGGCACCAAGACGTCGGAAATGTCACTGTTCAACTACTGGGCTTGAAAGAGCAGATCTTTGTTAGTAAGTATCATCTACTTATAGAAATTCGATGCGCACACAAAATTTATTAAGAATCGTCAAAGTGAAGGTGTGTTTTTCAGGTCCCAGATAATTTTGGTTTGGAAAAATTGATGTTCTGCAAACTTTTATTCTGTGGCTAGAGTTCCCATTGGATTAGGGACAATTTTGGTGGTGATACTCCAAATATGATGCAGTTTCATGCGTAAGAAGGATTTTGGAAATAAATTTAAACTTTTGTAGATATATACAAATATACAACTGCGGGGTCGCCCAAGGTGAAAAAATGATTGGGGGTGATTCCCCGCACCTATTTTGTTGATAAATATCTTTGTTTTTCTTTGCTGAAAAGTAGTTAAATGCAATTCTTCATACATATAATGACATCTGGAAGTAAATGACCTACAATAATGACATCACAGCTAATGTCTAAATGCGTAACTAATTTTATAATGACCCAATGTTTATAACACATGGTGACAAGTCTAGGCCTAAGTGTTAACTTATGTTTAATGCCCAGGAACAATATTTTTATCATATTTTCCTATTAACATAATACCTTACCTGGCATGACTTGTATTCATGTTGATGCCATAAGTTTGCCGTAGAATTGACAAAATACATTTTTTACTTGTTATATCGAATTATTGAAAAGATTGTTTTTCCGTAATATTCGCTCATCTACTGATACTTTAGGGTCATAACTAGTTTAGGATGTGAAGAAATGACTTCCAGTAAAGTTAGATTGCAATAATTGAAGGAACACTTTGTTTCCCATGGCAAAATCAGGAAGAAGAAAATCCTACAACAGTGGGGTATGACGGCAGCCAAAGACGAGCATCATAAACACCTGTCACAGACGTAATATTCAACATAACATTTTATTTTCAGCAACTGATATATACTAATATAGACCAGTGCTCTTTTGATTAGGGCTCACAAACTTTTAATTTGCGTTTCAATTATTGATAAATAGGAGGGTGCGGGAAGTCACCCTGGTTCGGTGCAGGAAGTCACCCCCGATTGTGGGCCATAGCTTGCTGCACAGTTTTGTAAATAACTTCTTTTTGGTTGATGGTAGAATGTTGAAACTTGCCATGCTTCATGATCATTATAGTAGCCATACGCACCGTAAATACAAATTTTCTCGTCTGCCTACTTTTTGAGTTATTTTGAAGTGTGCAGAAAATGCAGGGAGTCTACCCGGTTGGCGCTAGCTACTGAATACATGACAGTAAACAAAAGCTTAAAATAATGAGGTCATCACTGATGGTTTAATCAATAATGTAGATGAATATCAAAGGTAATAGATCTATGCTCACATTGAAATTAGTTTGATAATAAAATAAATAAATGAAGACAGAAATTGAAGGCTCATCAAATAAAGCGCACATTACCCACCATGAGCAAGCAAAGTATAAAACTTTGGCAATGCACTTACCTAGGAGAGAGAGAGTTCCCTCACTGAGAAGTGGCTGATATTATTCTGAAAAAGTCTGGGCACACAAAAATACTGGCAAATATAATGAAGGGGCAAAGGCTCTGAAAAAAACAGAATTGATAAGTCAAGTGAACAAAAACATGAGACAATTATTTATTCATTCATGAACAATTTGGAAGTGAAAAATTATAGTGAAGCAGAGACAGAGATGGTTTGGGCTGTAAACAATTACATCATGTTCCCTAGTAACATACCCCCCCACCAGCACAAGCCATCTCATTTGAAAAACTTTGCCTATACTTTAGTATGTGCTAAGCAAGCAATAATTCATAGTATTTACCATGCTATTTACATGATATGCATCAATGGTAACTCCGTTTGATCTGTCCAATACTCGCAATGATTGCTGTAAAAACACAGCAACATTTATCACACAGTTGGTAATTACACATTACAAATTGAAATAAGGAAAAAAATACAACTGTGTTACAACAACCAATTATCTGAACAACCTGCACCAATTGACACAATGGGATATTTGAGATGACTGCAGGTTTATTAAACACTGACATGTTCTCCATTCATGACTAGTGGTCAAGTAAGAATTTATGCAATGAAATACTAATTGAAGTTTGAAAGCAACAAAATGAGTCATTTAAATGTCATCTCATCTCCCCCCCCCACCAGCTCAGCAGTCTCTCGCAAACCATATCTAATATCAATAAACCCTACCAATTTTTTTCAATGTGTATTGCAGACAAAAAAATTTTTTAACTGGCACCTGTTAACATAATCACAGATCTAGAGAACAATGTATGGTTCTTCAGTTATATGACTCATGAGACAAATGCAAGTATAGAAGACAAGTAGTGAATATTATGCAATTAAACACAATGATTAATTTCTAATATTTTGGGTTGGGCATTAGGTAATGCCAAGACTCATCAAATAAACTGTACTTTACCCACCATGAGCAAGTAAAGCATAAAACTTTAGCTATGCATTTACCTAGGTGAGAGTTCCCTCACTGAGGAGTGGCTGATATTCTGAAAAAAAGGCTGGACACACAAAAATTCTGACAAATA
This sequence comes from Gammarus roeselii, assembly GCA_016164225.1. Classification (NCBI taxonomy): domain Eukaryota; kingdom Metazoa; phylum Arthropoda; class Malacostraca; order Amphipoda; family Gammaridae; genus Gammarus; species Gammarus roeselii. The sequence goes on along the minus strand of SDVV010009905.1, from coordinate 1,544 downwards.
TAATGAATGGGCAGAGGCTCTGAAAAGAACAGAAATGATAAGTTAAGTGAACAAAAACATGAGACAATTATTAATTCATTCATGAACAATTTGGAAGTGAAAAATTATAGTGAAGCAGTGACAGAGAGGATGGTTTGGGCTGTAAACAATTACATTATGTTCCCCCGTAACATCAGTTTTACATAAACCACCACACCAAGGTCCCTGTGGGATTGAACAAACTTTAATGGAATTCCACTCAAGAGTACAGAGCCAGGGGATTCTCCTCAGTCCACTTGACAAACCCACAAGCAAACCTCAACACCACACACTTCTCCAAGTTCAGCCTCAAGTTCCAAGACAAAGCAACTGCGCTTACTCTGTCCAAAACCAACTACAGATATGACACACCAGCAACTGCAGACTCTTTCACCCTCCTGTACAGAAGGTACAGCTTGTAGTTGTCAGCAAAGGCTTAAAAAGAATACAGCACTCCATTTGTGATGTGATTAACATAGATCAGAAATAGCCCAGGGCCCAGCATCAAACCCTGCGGCACACCACTAACCATCTCTCTTGACTCACTACAACACCCACCTACAGCAACCCTCAAAGAATGACCAGCGAAAAAAAATTAATCCAGCCAAGCAAAACTGGCCTAACTCCCACTTTCCTCAGCTTGTGAATCAACATATCATGAGAAACTGCATTGAATGCCTTTGAAAAATGGAGCCGCACAACATCCACAACAAAGCCATCATCCACCCAGTCTGAAATATCTAAATAAGCCAAGAGAAGCTGATCCCCAGAAGACCAAAATTTCCAGAATCCAAACTGGTGAGGGTAGAGAATCTCATTACTCTCAAGAAATGCAACCAGACCAGAAACAAATCTTTTCCAAACTCTTGCAGCACACAGGGGTCAGGCTGAGAGGGCAATAGTTCAGAGGATCATACCTTGACTTACCCTTGAACAGGAGGATCACAATTGACTACAGCCACAAGTATGGAAGAACTCCACAAAGTAATGACCTTGTGTGTCATTTAGACAAAAGCTACATTCTGTTCTATAGGACGCGTGGTTGGTGGAAGGCACGTGCGTCTTTGAGCGGTCATCCCAAACTTCACGCACATGTATTTTTACAGTCCACTGCACAGCGTATGCACATCTAGGTCTCCCCTCCATATATGTTTGCCAGCATCTTGCGACAGTAGCGCACATAACTCTGTGAGGGCATGCAAAGGTCTAGATAAGCCAATCTCACCTATTAAATTGCACAGCTGGTTCGATTCTAAATATCCAGTGATGATAACATACATAATATTCTCAACCCATATTCAGAAATAAAAGCGCACGTAATGTCTCAATCCCGGCCCAATATGGCTTTTATAGAGGTCGCATTGATTATGATGCCCTGGTTCCTGTTAACCAGTACTTCCTGCAAGGTTAAGCATTAAAGTTTGTCAGTGCACATAGAGACTTGGGTGTCAGTGTGGATAAAAGTCTGATTCCACCATCATGTTTGTGTTGTGGTTGCAAAGGCTGGTGTTTTGGCAAACTGGTTA
>SDVV010009904.1:0-16487 GCA_016164225.1 Gammarus roeselii | reverse complement strand
TTAGCTGTGAGGGGACCTGTGACTATGTTACTTGTGTCCTCATTCTATACCTGTGCCCCACTGCTTCATTAGCTGTGAGGGGACCTGTGGCTATGTTATTTGTGTCCTCATTCTATACCTGTGCCCCACTGCTCCATTAGCTGTGAGGGGACCTGTGACTATGTTACTTGTGTCCTCATTCTATACCTGTGCCCCACTGCTCCATTAGCTGTGAGGGGACCTGTGACTATGTTACTTGTGTCCTCATTCTATACCTGTGCCCCACTGCTTCATTAGCTGTGAGGGGACCTGTGACTATGTTACTTGTGTCCTCATTCTATACCTGTGACCCACGCTCGCCCAACTCCCCAAGATCGAGCAGACCTGCGACTGCTACGCTGCCAAGGTTTGGTTTATAGGCCGTGTTTTCTGTGCCTCCTAATCCTTTCACGATGATCTGATGCATGTCTGTCCGACTCTGTCGCAGCCTCGGCGTCACCTACCCCTACTATTACCGGCCATGTATCACCTCCACCAATACCAAGCCCTCATCAGCGGCTGCCCTTCTCTTTTGGACGTCAATTAGGCCTTTGCTGGGCTTTTTCATGATGTTTGTAGCGTTTTTTATGTACCGTTGTATGCGCCAGTTGACCCGATCAATTCATATTGTCATAGGTTCTGTCGGTGATCTGTGTGGTCATTTAGGCGCTGTTTAACACCAGCAAATAACACACAAACATGTGATTATTTTTGTGTATGACAGTCGGTGCTATAAAATGAAGAGCATCCATCACTAGAGCGACAGAATTTTTGCACTCGGTTTCACCCTGTGATACTCTGGTCTAGATTGATGCATCTCCTATAATGTCCCTCATTCGTGTCCGTGCATTGCCAAGTACAGGTGTTGCCGACTAATAAGCTCTGCGGGCAAGACAAGATATCTGCTGCGACTTTTTTTAGTCATGACAATTATTGGGCGAAGCAGTATTTTTTAGCTTCTTGATATTCTTTTCCTGAAACGAAAGGTATTTTAATCGCGTGGTTCGTGTCTTGCATTCATCACGATTTGTGATTGATGAACCCTTGATCTGTCGAGATATTGATAGTGAGTTTTTTTAGCTACCTAATATTTGTAGTGACATAATGGTTTTGCTATGGCCCTCCGTTTTTACTATGGCTGTATCTTACGTTTTTGATAACCCATGTTACAATATCTGTAGATCTCCTAACAGCGTCATATGGATTGCTTTTCTATAAATCATTGGTAAAAACCTTTTTATGTATTTTCCACCAACCCTCTAAAGTTTTGCCATTAACGACTCTGCATGTTTCCCACAGATTTTGTTACCCTTCCTCGAACCTTTGGAAGTGTTTCCCATTAATAAAGAGAGCTGGTCAATATTGATTTAGACATGTCTGATATTTAGTAGTTTCTCATACTTGGTGTCATTAGCTATGTGTCTAGTCTTCTAATGGTGACGCGTCTAACAGCTGGCTCTAACCCGTCACTTAATAACAATAATAATAATAAACTTTATTGAAGCACTAGATGGTACAATATTGTTTACATAAAACAAGTTTGACGTAGCATTCCCACCAATACATTCAAATTATGCACCAAAAGAACATGCATAGATACAAGAGCGAGTAGGGACGAAGTACGCGACACAGATTCATAAGTTGAGTTTGTGTTAAGCGCGACGGGGTAAATTGTATGTCCCTCTCCCACTTGAATTTGTTTTTAACAAATCTCAAGGTTAAGGAGGTAAAGCACGTAATCACCCGTCAGCCAACATATCAGCGACGTCTCCCAGCCTGACATTCACACACGTACAATGTGTCGGCTGTCTACAATCACATTGAATAGGATGAGCCCCACACACGTGTAGGCTGTCTGCATACACATTGAATGAGAGGGGGGAAAAAGGCCTCCCTGCCTTATTCCATTGGTTGTTCGGAACGGATTTGATGTTGAAGTTCTCAACGCACCGCACATTGTTGTTGTTGGGACCAGTATTTTAGTCGTTTTACGAGGTGCACAGGCACCCCCTTTTCAATTAATATTTTGAACAGTGCCCAGTGATTAACGCGGTCTAAGTCATTTTTGGCATCTAGAAAACACAAGTACATTGGCGAGCCTTTACTGACATAAAAACAAATTTTTAATAACATCCATATTTTTTTTAATAACAATTTTTAATAACATCCATAATAACATCCATAATTAGCTTTGGTAGGTAGTCAGACTTGAGGCAGCCATTGAAGAAAGTAGACATGACATGGAGAAATTAAACAGGATCATACTTAAAGATTTTTGCTGGTGTACCATCCTTCCTTACAGCTTTTCCATTTTTTTAATCTCTTAACCGCTGATCTAAGCTCCCACGTATTTACTTCATCATCATTATTATTGTTTAACAATATTTGAGTCACCATCGTTGTTGACACTGTTCATTATACCATCAAAGTGGTCGTGCCACATCTCAGCAATATTTCCCTCTGTTATACCATTCACACATTGAGAAACAAAGCTGTCTTTCGATTTCAGATTTTTCATTTCCTTTCAAAAATCGATCATCCGCCCATTAATCATTTGCTCACTCAAACTAGTTGCACGTAATTTGCCCTCAGGTTTCTTACAGAAGCAAAATGCGTATTTGCAGGCGTTATTTGTTCTGTTTTTTCCTATGCAGGAGGCCATTTCGCGATTTCCCAGCATTTCGCCATTGCACATAGGCCGCAACGCTGGCGTCATGCAAGACAGCAGAATGCCTGGTCCAGCCCGGGACCCGGTGCATTCCGCGCGGCGTTTTTATCCCAAACGCTTCTCTCGCAGACACCAGAACAGCATTGCATATACACCCATAGAGCTCATCTAGTTTATTCATATCAGCATTTGCATTTATTTGAATCAACTCTGGTGGCAGAACCGCTAGCTTATTGCTGAGAATTGAGCTGAACATTTATGTTTTATCAATGTCATTGAACTGCCACTTTATGGATTGAGTGTCTGCATCCGCTTCTGCCATAATAGGGAGCGCTCGTAATGAGAGCTCTGCATGAAGCGGCAAGTGATCTGACAGGGGCGTACATTCCCCAACATAAACCCGCGTGACATTGTTGGCAATTGCTGGTGTGAGTGCAAAGTGATCGAGCCATTTAACTGATCTCCCGTTGTGATTAACGTGAGTATTCGTGTTCTGTGGCAGAAGTGCAACATCTTCGAAGTCTAGTTCATTGTCCGCCGGAAGTACCTGCCATTAGCTAGATGATCTGCTGCCTGGGTGGAAGTTAAAGTCCACCTTAACGCAAACATAATCGTGATTCGATCTCCTTAATACAGCCTCTTGTTTCCCATTATACGTCAAGACCAGCTCTTCGTTCTGATGAGCTGCATATGGCGAATACACATTAATGAATAGAATTGACATTTCTTCTACATGCAGAAATAACCCGAGCATCCTATCATCATTGTACCGTTTTATTTTTACGTACGGACTAATCCTATCAGACCATAAGAAAGTCAATTCATCCACGGACGTCCTCTAAGTATGCCTTCCTGTTAGTTTATTGACGAGATGAAATTGGAGCACGTAGCTACATATAGAGCACGTAGCTACATATTTCTTGGTTTCAGAGCCGGGTCTAAAAACTGTGAAACTGTTCACGTAGCCAGTAAGAAGGAAGCAACAATGTTGGACACGCCCCTGCGTAGGTTAAGAAAATTATACCTGGTCACTCATTGGCTGGTACACTAACGCAAGAAACGCCTATTCGTGATTCTTTTGGGTTTTCAGTTGTAGCTTACGAATAGAAACTCCACGTTGTATCTATCCAGAACGCAAGGAGGGAGGTGAGCCCATTAAGACTTTTACTTATTCTGGACTTTTCAAGTTCATATTGGTTTACTCCTTGTCAAATATCTTGGTATAAGTGGGAGATCCTGTGCCTTCACCTGCGTTTGAAAAATAATATATGTTTACATGTTATTTATCTATGTTAGTATATAGCCAAGACATTGATGTTCCTAAGTCGATTGTTTTTTTGCGTGGTTATGTAAGTCTGTTTGTGTCTTGCTCCCGCAGGATGGGTGGTCTCAACCCACTGTAGATGTGAATTTAATATTTATCATCGTTGACCTATTATACAATTCGATGAAAAGTTCATTTGAATACAATTCTCCGTGTCTATTCAAGACATATCTTCCATTTGATCTAATCTATGAACTAAAAAGTACATATTAGTCTTATTTCACGCCACTCCCCTATTTCAATTTAATAATATCAAACTGAAAGGGCGTCATTGACCCGATCAATTACCAGTAATTTACCGAAAAAGATTACCGATCTAAAATATTATTGCAAAACAGTTTATAGGACGAGTAATCGACTCCAACGAACTGGAATAGGAATCTGTCACCCTAGTCGAATCTACTACGAATAAAAGTTGCTAGAGTCGAAATGTGGATGACTGGATGCAATTGATTCCTTGGCTCCTTAACGATGTTTCGTACTTGGCATCACCCAAGGAGTACAAGATGTATCACGTCACACTTTGGACAAAGACTTCATTGGATCCTACCATACGATGCTGGGAGTGGTCGGCGTGGCTCCCAGCCATTGTTTCCTAGGAGCTCACGGCCGTTCCGTCTCTCGTCGACCTAGCTTATCATAATCCATCAGGTATTGTTCAGCCTATCACCCCATCGGCTGGGAATTCCTAGCGGGGTTGTTCATGCCGCTTCAGCAATGATGGGCTTCAGAGAAAAAAAGATGAGGCCAAAGGATCTGAAAAGAGACCTCTAGCATTTGTGTCATAGCGGGAGGGGGTTGGGGGTCTTCATGCAAGATAGCCTCCTGCCCTACTATGATCTCCAGGACACGAGGCGCTAACAGAACCCGTGAGGAAGGGGATGGGAGGGGGGGCAGGCTTTGCTCCTGCCCTACTATAATCTCCAGGACACGAGGCGCAAACAGAACCCGTGAGGAAGGGGATGGGAGGGGGGGCAGGCTTTGCTCCTGCCCTACTATAATCTCCAGGACACGAGGCGCTAACAGAACCCGTGAGGGCACCGTCGGAGAATAACCTCGCTGTTGCCGACGCTGGCCCTTGTATTTTGATTGATGGGAGAAAAACCGTCAAAATGACGTCTTATTCAAACGCTATGCAAAGATGTTAGGAGGCAAAAAAGTTGTGCTGGTCCACAGTGAGATCATTTATCCTTATTGTGCAATTTGTTTGATGCCTGCTATTTTATTCAATCGGGTAGCTTCACTGTTATTGACGTCAAATAGTTCTCAAAGACAGGAAGCACCCAATACATCGGTTTTTAATATCATGGTTACTAATTATTATTGAAACCCCAATGCCAGACGAGGTCATTTTATCCATTAATGATATTAATAATTTGTTTTTATTCCCCAGGCGTCTGTCTAGGCCTGTCACGATGTCAGGCCCTACGTGGCAGCGCACGGTCCTGCTCACTGTCGCCCTTTGCATAGGCATGGCCCACGCATACGCCTACCTTACAGGTCAGACTTTGGCAATGGTCCTGTGCGTTTTCCTGCTGCTCAGTTGGGTTGTAGTTGGGGCTGCACATTCAGGTTGTGTGATGGGTTGGGCAGTTTGGGCTGCTGTAAAATCAAGTTTGTTGGATTTCCCAGCACGTTCAGGTTGATAGAATTTCCTTGCAGGAGATATATGGATGCTCATACAAATCCCTGTTTAATATATAAGTTGCGGCTTTGCAGCTAGCACCTTTTCTTTGTTCCACACAGAAAGAGTTCCAAGTCACTAAGGTAAGTGAGCGGGAAGTCTGGACAGAATTATTTCTTTTTCATAGGGGACGATGTAGAATTTTTTTTGGTTTGGATGCAATCGAACATCTCCTCCATAGTCAAATGGAACACTATTCTAGTACTGAAAACTAGTACTAGTACTGAAAGCGTTTGAAATCAAGATTAGGTCTGGTATACACTACACTATTCTGGTACTGTTAGGTAGTATTGAAACCATTGTAGCACTGAAATTGTTTGAAATTAGGATGATGTCCAGTATCCAGTACAATTCTTAGGCCCCTCGTGCAACAGACAAAGCCTGCTTGCCGACCTCGCCTACCGGAAAAAAACTAATATCTTTCGGAAAACATACCAGACTATATGAAGTTGTTTGAGAAACCACTCGCTGTTGACTTCTCCGTTTCTGAACGCACTTGCCTGTTTGTATACCACAGCTTACGTTACTTCATGACTTGGCGTACGGAAGTGTGTAAACCCACCAGAATACACGGATCTTCGTGCCCTACGACGGAGCGTGCGATGACTCGCGTTAAGGCTCCGGTGGAAACGAAACCCATATCAAATTCAATTCCAGTACACCATTTTTGTACTTAAATGTAGTAGTAGTATTAGTAGTTGCTTCCGTTTTACACCGGAGTCCCAACGCGAAGTTAATGCAGACTCCCCCGTAGGGCAATGGAAGAGTGGCAAAATAGATGCTGCGTAGATTAAGAGTAGGTTCAACGTAGATTTAAAGTAGGTTCAACGTAGACACAGTAGGTTTAACGCATGTACAGAGTAGGTCTAACGCAGATACAAAGTAGTTTTAACATAGATACAAAGTAAATTTGACACAGATACAAAGTAAAATTGACATTGATACAAAGTAACTCTGACATAGATACAAAGTAACTCTGACATAGATACAAAGTAAATTTAACATTTATGCAGAGCAGGCCTAACGTAGCTACAAAGTAAATCTAACGTAGATACATAGTAAATTTAACATATATACAGAGCAGGTTCAATGCAGACACAGTAGGTTTAGCGTAGAGTAGTAGTAACAGCCCCCTCCGTTCTCCACCGGAGCTCCAACGTGCAGTCATCGAGAGCTCCTCCTCAGGGCACGACGATCCGTTGATTCTGCACAGCTTCGTGCACGAAGTTAAAGTTGAAATTCTCAATCAATACGCAGGGAGGGCAGTGATTTCGGGATCAGAGATGATTCAGGCTTCGTCACTTTTACACGGTTTCGTATAAGCCTGTGTGCTTCCCGGAAGCGATTAGTTTTTTCCGGTGTTCCGCTTCTGTGAGCAGGCGTTGCAGGTTGCACGGGGGGCTCAAGAAGACTCGTCGGGTTGCTGCGAGTGCATCACTATCTCCAAGTAAGTGTTTCACGCTGATTGCCACTTGGTGGCAACAGAGGCATGGTAGTGCTTCCGGTCCCATGTCTACGTCCATTAGGTGGTTGTGAGTTATCCACGTGTGTCCTGTGCATAGACGGTTAATGAACACATGGTCTTCCCTATTAGAAAAACTGTTGTATCACTCTACCACGGATGGCTTAACTGCAAGCATCTTTTGTGCATTCTGTTGCCAAGAGTCGTTCAATCATGATGTTAAACGTGAGTTGATGACTGGGAACCAGTCTCAGTAATGTATGGAGATGAATTGTTCTTGCTGGGTAGACACCCGTTCAGCGAGGGAATCTGCGCGTTCGTTTCCTCTTATTCCCGCGTGTCCAGGGATCCAGCAGAACTCGACCGGCTGGCCCGCCTCGGACATCGCGAATAGGTCGTGTTGCATTTTTCTAAGAGCAGGGTGATCAATGTGCCAAGTTTTCAGCTGTGTGAGAACACTCAGACTGTCTGAAAATATAATTCTTTAGGTGAGGCGGTCGCTTTTTGTAATGGAGATGGCCAGTTCGAGTGAGTGCGTGTAGCTCTGCAGATAATATAGAGGCCTCTTGGGGTAGGGTGGCCGAAAGAGAGGTCCCCTCGTCTATGGCGGCAGCTCCCACTTTGTCCGATGTTTTGGAGCCGTCAGTGTATGTATGGCGGTGCTCTGAGTACTGTTCATCGAGTAGTCGTGAGAATTCTCGGCGGTTCGTGTTGGTTGGGGTTGTTGGTTTGGGGTACGCCTGCAAATCTAGGTTGACCAGTGGTGGGCTGATCATCCACGTTGGTGTGTTGATTTGGAGGATTCGATAGGAGAATGAAGGCTTGATTGCTTTGCGTCTGATGTTCAGCGAGGTCAGTAAGTTGTCCACGCTTAGAGAAAAGAGTGGGCATATGTTCATCTTAGCCGCAAAGAGGCGTTTATCAAGAATGTTGGTGACGTCACTGAGTGCTGGGCTATTGATGTAGCTCTTGTCTTGAAAAAGTACTGTAGTGAGAGTTTGTCTCTCCGGAGCGGAAGAGGTTTTGATGGCGCAGAAGGGAATGTCTAGATATTTTGGTGAAGTAGGGCAGTTGCATTTTAGCATTAGGGCTGTGGTAGTCTCTCTCTTTGGTGTGATCTTCGGTGCGACCTTTGCTTCGACAACGCTGTCTTCGTATTGAACGAGTCCGGTGATGTACTCCTCGATTTCCTCCTTCGGGATATCTTCAACGTAGATCAAACTTGAACTTGTAGAGAAAGTCGGGTGTGTCACTATTTTGCATGGCTTTCCACAGAGTCTGTTTTTGGAGAGAATTGTGTCACTTCGAAGTTTTGTGTTAACTCTGATGGCAAAGCTTTTGTCGCCGCTGGTGGCGACGCTCAGGACTGGGCGGCCAGTGTAAGAGCCCAGCTCTTTTTGCAGAGTGTATGGACAAATATCCGGCCTGTCGTTGGCGTCGAACGTGATCTTCAGGTGTTTTTTTGCAATACATTACCGGGACTGGTTCCCCATCCTCAACTCCCATATAACATCCCGATGGGATAAAATGTGGCAATAGAGTGGACAAAAAATGCTTTCAGTCAAACCCTCAGTCGGAGAATGGGAAACAAAGTTCACCAACAGCAAAGATCAAGTGTTCATCAACCGCTTGTGCACGGGACACACGTGGATAACTCATAACCACCTGATGGATGTCGACATAGGACCAAACGCGCCACCTTGCCCCTGTTGCCACCAAGTGGCTATCAGCGTGAAACACTTACTGATGGATTGCAACGCACTCGCGGCAGTCAGACGAGCGTTCCTAGATCCCCCGTGCAACCTACAAAGCCTACTCACGGACCCAACCTACAGTAAAAAGCTTATCGCTTTCGGAAAACACACCGAACTATACGAAGCTGTCTAAACCTTAAACAACTGTGCAAATGAGGTGGTCTCTCCACCCCATTACGAACAGGAATAACAACACATTTTACGGAGATACGCATTAACTCTTTACTCTCCCGTACGCGCTAGTACGCGAATATGCCACAGTTGAAATATGTACTGACTTTATCTTGACAATACTAATATTTTTGCACGCGAGGCCGTGCGAACTTACCTGAATCAACGACGGTCGCGCCCTACGGGGGAGCCTATTATGACTCACGTTGAGGCTCTAGTGGAAATGAGGCCCAAATCAAATCAAAATCAATTCAGGGGTTCGGGAAAGGTATGACTATTGTTGAACAAGTTGTGTTCATTGAATGGCTTGTATTGCTTCCTCCTTGCAGCCTTTGGAGCTCGGTGTTTTTTTTTCTAGGGTGAAGAGTTGTCGTCGGACGTAGAGGTGGAGGTACTTGTGTAAGTTGTGGGTTCTTTAGTTAGTTTGTTTTTTACTAGTTCGTGGATATGGAGAAAAATGGTCTTGACATAACCCTCGAGTCTCGTTTGACGATCGTCAATTGTGATAGGTTTTGCGGAGAAAACTTTTGCTTCCTGTTCAGAGAGGCCGGTCGCTTGACTTCGCTGATTCAATATTCCCTGGGCGTTCTTGGTCAACTCGTCGATGCGGCCGTCCCTCCGGTCGTCTTCCGCCGAGGTGGCGCTGGTCATCTTGGAGAGGCTGATGATGATGGCCGTTGGAATCTTGGTCTTCGGTATTCTGGAGAGGATGCTGGTCCCTCCTAAATGGAGTTTCTTTCTACTCCCTATCGGCCCCCTGCTTCGCGCCAGGGGCCAGGGAGTTAACTTTAGAGGCCTCTTGACTGGCTTCACCGATGTTAAGCTACGTTATATTTAAAGTATCACAAACAATGCAAGCAAACGTGTGGTTTAAGGTCTCAGCATAAACTAGGAACTAGCATGTGATATCTAAGGGGTTCTCTAAAAAGATCAGTTATTATTTGGCACGGGAGCGTTAACACACAAATTCGCTTAAATGTAGTACTGAAACCATTCTAGTACTGAAATCTAGTTATGAAACCATTCTAGTACTGAAATCTAGTAATGAAATCATTCTAGTACTGAAACCTAGTAATGAAATCATTCTAGTACTGCAATGGTTCGAAATTAAGATGATGTTCACTATCCTCTACACCATTCTACTACTGAAAAGCCTCCAGTGTCTTGTTGAGACTTGCATCTTCCGTACCCAAGCATCAGTAACCGCGGCCCTCTGAACACTCCTCTTGTTTGGACTCGATTAGCTCAAGAAATTCGATTACTCCTCTGGCTTTATCAGGCTCCTTATCTCTTGCTTCTTGTTCAGTTGGGGGTGATAAATCTCCTTCCTCAATCAGTAATGGCTACCGGCATTGGGGATCTGATTCAATGGAGCTAATAGGCGGTATCATTGACAATTATCTGGAGACCTTAACGCTTCATTATTGTGAGTATTTACACCGCTTCAAATACCATCAGCTCATTATAATTAACAGCAGTATTGGGTTCCAGTTGATCGGGTCCTAATCTTTGTTTACTCTGATGCAGCTGTTCATGATATTCTGAGTTAAGAAACGTCCGTAACTAAGTGTAATTTTTGAGGGATTTGTCGAGAACAGCTTCGACGATGTTGGACAGAGTAGTGGAGACGTATGTGGACAGCATCTCGATTGGCCTAACTTGGAATCGGAGACAATCAATTGTAATCGCATTTGATTGTATGCCAATTAACCCGAATAATAGTGTGCTTTTGGCTTAGGGTTTATCCGCTTAAGTTAGTTGGCTTTTCTTGGACATGGGGCCTGTGCTTTCGACTGGATTTGCGTCTCTTCGATCTTGAGCTAACGAGTCTAAATTAGGTAGCATTACTACTGCAATTTTGACCCTATTCCCCCGGTCATGGAAGCTGTGCGTGTACAGGGGCGTCATTAAAGGTACACAATTGTATTTTTTTGTGAAAAAAATATTTTAAGGTTGGAGACTTTACCAATAGTTGTTTAGACTTGAACCGGAATATGTTCACAATCTACACAGATTTACGTATTAAAAAACTATTCAACACATAGTTTTTTAATATACGGAATAGGACCGACCTTCACGTTCGAATTTTTAAACACAGAATTTTATTCGAGCCTTTTCTCGACCTAACGTTTAAGAACAGATTCTTAATAGCATAATTATTGTAGGACCGATTTTTGTTTATTCCGATAGGTTTCGCATCGGAAGTTGTTTCGCATCTAAAGCTAATATGACCGAATTTGTTAGCTTAGATTTTTTTCCACCGAAAGTAGATAGAATTGAAAGTAGATAGGACTGAAAGTAGATAGGACCGAAAGTAGATAAGACCGAAAGTAGATAGGACTGAAAGTTGATAGGACCGAAAGTTGATAGGACCGAAAGTTGATAGAACCGAAAGTTGCTAGGACCGGAAGTTGATATGACCGAAAGTAGATGAGACCGAAAGTTGATAGGACCGAAAGTAAATAGGACCGAAAGTTAATAGGACCGAAAGTAGACAGGACCGAAAGTCGATGGTCCGAATCTTTAGCGCTTACCAATCCGACGTCGTAAAGACAGACACGAGACACCGGTCGAAAGCGCAAGCAATCGAGGAGCGCGTTGAAGTAATCGAGCACTTTGCTCGTCAACGTAATCGAGCAGCGCGTTTCAGTAATCGAGCACTTTGCTCGTCAACGTAATCGAACAGCGCGTTGAAGTAATCGAGCACTTTGCTCGCCAAAGTAATCGAGCAGCGCGTTTAAGTAATCGAGCACTTTGCTCGCCAAAGTAATCGAGCAGCGCGTTGAAGTATTCGAGCACTTTGCTCGCCAAAGTAATCGAGCAGTGCGTTAAAAATGGCACCAAAAGTTGATAGAACCGAATTGTTTACCATCGACACTAATTGGATTGTTTGTTGCCCGAAATTCATTATTGTAAAACGGCACTTATTGTTTTGGTACTTCTTTCTTATGGTACTTGTAACTATTCGCGGTGAATGTTTAATTTCGGCGGTTTAAAGAGTGCTTAGGTGGCGCCAAACTAAGGGAGTTGAGCACACCGGAGGTGCGACCGTCCGCCGCGAGTGGGCACCAGTTATTGCTTTGTCCCGTTTTTGATTCATTACTTTCAGAGAACTATTTGTATGTATGTATAGACATACAGCCGTTTCCCCCTTATCAGTAGGGTGGCTAAGTTTGGCTGACACACAGGGGAGAGGCGCCCAATCTCCCCGCCACAAGACCGCCGTGTCTTTGCCGAGGCTCGAACTCGCGACATGCAGCACCAGAGGCTGGCACTGTAGTCGGATACGCTAACCACTTAGCCACGGTGGCCCCACCACTCGGCTAACAGTTAGCGATTCAGGCTGATCGACTTTCGTATTCGGGCCTATCAACTTGCAGTGCGAATCACTTTCGGCCTTAAATACAATTCCTCAATTTGTGTTCCGTATTTTTTTGTTACCGTCCGTAAACGCCCTACATTGAATTGTTATTCTTTCCTGTTATTTTCGACTGGACAATTGTCCGGCTGGAACAGCTTTCGGCCCCCAGCGAATTAGGGTGACGCTGGGCAGTGTTGTGTTCTATTGCTTCGATGTAAAAACGCGTCCCGTCAGAATAGGCAGGAATGCATGGACAAAAATTGATTGCATTCCTTAATTATAGGCCATGAGGCAAGGCCATGCTACTTCGGAATAATTCCTTGACTTAACATCGATCTTTATTTGTTATTGTATGTTGATAAAAAACATGGAAAAATAGGCTACGTAATTTATACCGTATTTTTTGTCGCATCTCCGCAAGGCATGATGACGTCTTGATTTTTATATATTTTTCTACCGTGCTGTACTCCAACACCAACTCTAACAGCTGTCGTCAAAATGGTTGTTTACGTTTCACACTGTGTAAATAATGTCGACAGTTCCACTTGACTTATTACCTTAGATTTCGCTTTATTTTCTCGGACTAAGCCCTGTAACGCTAGCTTGTATCCTCCTCCTATGCACTATCCACTGGTCAGTGTCGCTAGCTTGTATCCTCCTCCTATGCACTTTACACTGGTCAGTGTCGCTAGCTTGTATCCTCCTCCTATGCACTTTACACTGGTCAGTGTCGCTAGCTTGTATCCTCCTCCTATGCACTATACACTGGTCAGTGTCGCTAGCTTGTATCCTCCTCCTATGCACCATACACTGGTCAGTGTCGCTAGCTTGTATCCTCCTCCTATGCACTTTACACTGGTCAGTGTCGCTAGCTTGTATCCTCCTCCTATGCACTTTACACTGGTCAGTGTCGCTAGCTTGTATCCTCCTCCTATGCACTTTACACTGGTCAGTGCATCTCAAAAACTCTCACACTGCCAGATACGCGGTGTTGCGGATACAGAGCGATGAAAGGCTGATCAAGGACGGTCACACAAGTCAATATACAAGTATTCAAAACGTTCTGCTGCCAGTATTTCATTTTCAAAATGCATGTCAATAAACAGAATCAAATTTTAAGAATCTATTTTGAGGTTGCATAAGTTCCGATGCACCTCGTAAACAAGAGGCGACTTATTGTTTGCGTTCAAACAAACATTTTTGAAATGTAATCCTAGTGGTAGAAAGTTTTGACTTCTTCCTGTATGGCAGCTGGCTATCCCTACTCTGCACTGTGCTCGAACTCGATTCGTCCGTCATGCCTCCTTTTGCCATCTGCCATCCCCTCAGTTTGCTACCACCCGTCCCGCCACAGTTCTCTATACCCCCTTACGGCCGTCGCCGGCGCCCTCCCAACAGTTTTCTGCACCCCCTCCTCTCAGTTGCCACACGTCCCGCCATTGATTTCTATACCCATTTTGCTCAGTTGGCCGCCCGTCCCGCAATAGTTTTTTTGTACCCCCACTCCACAGTTTGCTGCACGTCCCCCACAGTTTACCTCTCCTCTCTTTTTTCCAATGTTTGCGTCCCGATTAAGTAAACTTGAAGACGGCCAATTGTGGTCCGTGGTGGCCGAGCCCCTCAGAACGAATCCTGTAAAAGAGGGGCTCCATCTAACCCTGTCAAGTGCGAACAATAAATAATCCATACAGAAATGGCCATCAATATCGGTGCGCCCACGAGTCATCTATATTAATTCAATTCGTTACACCCTGAAAACGTCTCAGCAAAATCGTTTTCTGAACTACCTGATCGAAAAAAACGTAGTTTCACTGTTCACTAATTTATTAAATATCCCCGTTTCACTGTTCACACTCTAATAAATATCCCAGATTCACTTTTCACTACTCTAATCCATACCTTCGATTCACTGTTTACTTCTCAAATAAATATCCCCGAGTCACTATTCACTACTCAAATAAATATCCCGAATTCATAGCTCACTTCTCAAATGAATATCTTTTATTCACTGCTCACTACTCAAATAAATATCCCCGATTCATTGTTCACTACTCAAATAAATATCCTCGTTACTTGTTGGAGAAGGCCCGTCCGCTCGTCGACTGCTCCGTCGCTACCAAGCTTCATTTATCGCCCGTTTATCAGCGCTGGTCTGCAGAAACCTGACGATTACCAACTCCTCCCGACACCTGCAAAACCGGCACTTCATATCGTCTCACAATCGAGCTCTCCAAACTCGTTCCTGAATACCTTAATTCGGCCGCATCCAACTTATGCAGTTTAGGCCCTGATTTGTCTTTTTGTTATGACGTTCGATGATGCATGCAGACGGGCTCTTCTGGCTTTACCTGATTCCCTTGATGCATGCAGACGGGCTCTTCTGGCTTTACCTGATTCCCTTGATGCATGCAGACGGGCTCTTCTGGCTTTACCTGATTCCCTTGATGCATACAGACGAGCTCTTCTGGCTTTACCTGATTCCCTTGATGCATGCAGACGGGCTCTTCTGGCTTTACCTGATTCCCTTGATGCATGCAGACGGGCTCTTCTGGCTTTACCTGATTCCCTTGATGCATGCAGACAGGCGCTTCTGGCTTTACCTGATTCCCTTGATGCATGCAGACGGGCTCTTCTGGCTTTACCTAAATCCCTTGATGCATGCAGACGAGCTCTTCTGGCTTTACCTGCTTCACTTGATGCATGCAGGCGGGCTCTTCTGGCTTTACCTGAATCCCTTGATGCATGCATGCGGGCTCTTCTGGCTTTACCTGATTCCCTTGATGCATGCAGACGGGCTCTTCTGGCTTTACCTGATTCCCTTGATGCTTACAGATTGGCTTTTCTGGCTTTACTTGATTCCCTTGATGCATGCAGACGGGCTCTTCTGGCTTTACCTGAAACTCTTGATGCATACAGACGGGCTCTTCTGGTTTTACCTGATTCCCTTGATGCATGCAGACGGGCTTTTCTGGCTTTACCTGATTCCCTTGATGCATGCAGACGGGCTCTTCTGGCTTTACATGATTCCCTTGATGCATACAGACGGGCTCTTCTGGCCTTATCTGATTCCCTTGATGCTTACAGATTGGCTTTTCTGGCTTTACTTGATTCCCTTGATGCATGCAGGCGGGCTTTTCTGGTTTTACCTGATTCCCTTGATGCATGCGCGACGGGATCTTCTGGCTTTACCTGATTCCCTTGATGCATGCAGACGGGCTCTTCTGGCTTTACCCGATTCTCTTGATGCATACAGACGGGCTCTTCTGGCTTTACTTGATTCCCTTGATGCATGCAGACGGGCTCTTCTGGCTTTACCTGAATCCCTTGATGCATACAGACGGGCTCTTCTGGCTTTACCTGATTCCCTTGATGCATACAGACTGGCTCTTCTGGCTTTACCTGATTCCCTTGATGCATACAGACGGGCTCTTCTGGCTTTACCTGATTCCCTTGATGCATACAGACGGGCTCTTCTGGCTTTACCTGATTCCCTTGATGCATGCAGACGGGCTCTTCTGGCTTTACCCGATTCTCTTGATGCATACAGACGGGCTCTTCTGGCTTTACTTGATTCCCTTGATGCATGCAGACGGGCTCTTCTGGCTTTACCTGATTCCCTTGATGCATGCAGACGGGCTCTTCTGGCTTTACCTGAATCCCTTGATGCATACAGACGGGCTCTTCTGGCTTTACCTGATTCCCTTGATGCATACAGACTGGCTCTTCTGGCTTTACCTGATTCCCTTGATGCATGCAGACGGGCCCTTCTGGCTTTACCTGATTCCCTTGATGCATGCTGACGGGTTCTTCTGGCTTTACCTGATTCCCTTGATGCATACATACGGGCTCTTCTGGCTTTACCTGATTCCCTTGATGCATACAGACGGGCTCTTCTGGCTTTACCTGATTCCCTTGATGCATACAGACGGGCTCTTCTGGCTTTACCTGAATCTCTTGATGCACACAGACAGGCTCTTCTGGCTTTACCTGATTCCCTTGATGCATACAGACGGGCTCTTCTGGCTTTACCTGATTCCCTTGATGC
>SDVV010009903.1:0-16487 GCA_016164225.1 Gammarus roeselii | reverse complement strand
TTGAGAGCTTGTATCGTTTGAGAGCTTGTATCGTTTGAGTGCTTGTATCGTTTGAGAGCTTGTATCGTTTGAGAGCTTGTATCGTTTGAGAGCTTGTATCGTTTGAGAGCTTGTATCGTTTGAGAGCTTGTATCGTTTGAGAGCTTGTATCGTTTGAGAGCTTGTATCGTTTGAGAGCTTGTATCGTTTGAGAGCTTGTATCGTTTGAGAGCTTGTATCGTTTGAGAGCTTGTATCGTTTGAGAGCTTGTATCGTTTGAGAGCTTGTATCGTTTGAGAGCTTGTATAGTTTGAGAGCCATCTCAGGATGGTTGTAAAGTTTGCATCTCAGAGAATTGGTATCTTAAAAAAATAAAGGAACGAAAAATCTCTATTCATACACAAACGGTATATGGTATTAGGTTTTGCATCTTAAATATATACAGAAATATATACAAATAATAAATACGTATAATGGTATGCCAAGATGATCGGATCAGTTTGAGTAGCCTTAGAGATTTCATTTCAAATTGTAAATGACAAAATGGGACCGAGTATGTCGGTACGTGCATCTTCCATCCATAGTTGAACAAACATATGTGCAAAACTTTTCGGAACCCGTTACAACCAAACCAATATTAGCA
Source organism: Gammarus roeselii (assembly GCA_016164225.1). NCBI lineage: Eukaryota > Metazoa > Arthropoda > Malacostraca > Amphipoda > Gammaridae > Gammarus > Gammarus roeselii. The sequence continues at coordinate 15,865 of SDVV010009903.1, read as the reverse complement.
GAGGTTTAAAGAACACAATGAATCTGCACTGACGGCTTGGATATTATTTATCTGCCATACCCTTCTGCAACGATGTTTTCGCAGCTATATTTTTTTTTGGCAGAGAAGTGTTCACATGTTTGAGGGTTTACATCCGAATAACTCTTACGTCTACGTATAAGTGCTGTTTTAAGTGCTGCTTTCTTGCTTGGTGGTGTTTCTTCTTGTGATTTGAGTCATCGTCGGAAGTATTTCCTTGATGGAATTCAGTATGCATTGAAGCACCTGCTTCTCAATGGATTTTTAGTGTTTGTGATACTCGTTGGGATATTTCCTTGAAGGATTTGCCGTTGTTAATCGCTTTTCCTTTCCCTAGATGGTCTCATTCTTTTGCGTTCGTTCCCTTTTCTCTGTTCTTTTGCCCTTCAATCTGTAGGTTTGTTGTTATAGGGATGTGTTTGAATCTAGAGCTTGCCCTTCTTCATTCGGTTGCCTAGTCGACGCTTATAGTTTGATCCCGTGTGTATAATCTTTGTTAGATGACCAGTTGAATCGTCTAGATCATGAAAAGATTCATCCTGAACAATTGCCCTGGTCATCAAAAGGCCAGCCTGAACACCACCGATGCTCTCTGGAGCCCTAGATTGGGATACATATTGGAAAAATAGTTCATTATTCACTGACTTGCATCTTCAAACCAAAATCCACGCACAGTACGCCTGAAAAACCTTCATGGACACAGGCATGACGTCAAGGGAACATTAGTGGTTGCGGGAGAAATTGTAAAGGTCGTCACTGCAGTTCATTTTGCATGAGAACTCGTCAATTAATAACACGTCATCTCGCATTGACTCAAGTTGTTCATAAACGATTACCGTCACCAGAATTTCCTTCGAACGGTAACATTTGGATATACATTTACTTATTGATATCATAAATCAATCGCATTTGGTGATACCATGCAGTCGTTTGCATATCAGTAGTGTATATAATTACGAAACGCAGATTTTTTATTCGGACAATGTGATGGTTAGGATGTATCTAATTACTTTCCCCCCATGTAACTTGGACATGGGATTACTAATTTCTTCTGGGGTCAAGTTTACTACATTTAGGTTAATTCAATTACTTTTGGGGACCTGAGTCAGATAACAGACCAAATACAGTAGATTTACTGCTGGCTTACGGCTGGGGTTACGGACGGTTTATTTAAATATATGGTAATAGGATATATATGTTAAGTTTATTAATATAGAGCAAAAGCTATAGTATTTGAATAAATCCATCCGCTTATCCCTTGTGTGTATATATTTTCAGAGTTCAATCAGGACATCGCGTTATATATATATATATATATATATTTATTACATAGTTACATAGGAGCATTAACATCGTTTACATCGATCTATTTTCATCGTTTTAGAAGCGGTTGCAGGGGTACACGTTTCACGTATTTTTTTAATGCGTACGACTATGGATAAATAAACATGATCAAATTAATTGTTCATTTATTTATTACATGGTTTCATAGAAGCCTTTGCATATAAGGAACATTTACATAGTAGGAATCTGTGGAGAATACATACATACACAGTTGATGACCAAAGCGAGCGATGATAGGCCTAATGTTGTGCAAAAAAAACATGTAATCGCATTAAAATAGCTAGCTGCATGCCGAGATTGGAGTCAGTGTTACGTGGAGAACAAGTGGAGACGGACGTTTCGTCTTAGAATAAATAAAATAAATGTTCACGTCGCAAATATTTCTTTACGAGTGTTATATGAAAAAATCTCCGAATTGATTTCGATATATTTCAGTTGTATGTAACAGAATTCAAAGAAAATAAGAAGGTAAATCTTGAAATTGAAGTGATCCAAGCAGAAAACCATCACAAGTGTAATAAAGCTGAGGTGCTGGAAAATAAATTTTACCTAAGAACAAAAGAAAATCTGGAGTGTATGCAGCAATTTCTTTCGGAAAAAGATCAGACACACATTTAATTGGAGAAGATTCGAAAAATAAAAGTTCAAAAAGAAGAAAAACTACAAATATGGACTCACGGGGATGGAACAGCCTTAGGTAATCGTATCAAAGATATAATGGATTATCTGAAGAATTTTGAGAGGAAACTGAAACAAAGTGAATATGGATATTGTTGGATGTACGAACCATGCTGTTACAAATTTAAAACCACGAGGAAGAAAGTATTGATGTATCCACCAAGATCTGTAATTAATACCAATAAAACAGTAATAAACCATGTAAATCTGCAATCAAATGTTTATATTATCCTAAAACTTAAAGGTAAACGATGAATAGCAAACATCGAGATGGATATGTTTCAGGGCGTGAAACAATGCTCATAGAAGAATTTGTTTCACGGTATGAAACGAAACTCAAAATGTCGCTCATGACAAATTTAAACATTGCCATAAACCTACCTTGGGGGTGAATGTTCTAGGTTTGTTACAGATTGTTAGGATTTAAATCAGAGTCCGACTAGATCTTCCTCATTCAAGATTGTGATTATGTTGGAGAAGGATGTGGTATTGCTCGAGACGTCGTTTGTTCGAAAGTAATGGGGATACGGGGGTTTGTAATCTGTGCAAAAAATAAATAAAATTGAATAAACATAAATACAGGAGTAATGTGTGTGACATCTGAAACGAAGTCATCGTCAAGAATATGAAAATTATAGAAAAGAAAAAGCAAATCAGTCGTGCAAGTCGTCAAAGGATGTAGTGTCAGGAGTTATTGAAGTAAATGTGGTAGACCTAGTATGAGACGAAGTGTTTGCTTGTGTAAAACTGTACACAAATATGAAATACTTGTAACATTCAAACCATTTAAGATTGAAAATCTGGTATCGCTGCTAACTAATATGGGTCAAGAGTGACAACAAAATAAATAACATATATGTTAAAGTGAAATTTAAAGTCGTGTGGAAGGGTTCATATGTACATAACAACGACTGGAAACCATACATAAGGTTAGGTTAAATTAGGTTAGGTTAGGTTAGGTTAGGTTTTTGATAGGTGTGAATAACATGTAAAAGTGATGTTGAATTGTGTCAAATCAAAAATCAAGAATCATATGAAAAATAGCTATAACAATCCAACAACGATGTAATTATCTATGAAAATGGATGAAATTTGCTGGATTAAAAGTGTGTATCAAAACTGCAAGGGATAGATCAAAATGTAGAGTCAAGTGGAGATATTTGTCACGCATTAATCCTAGAACACTGAAAATCATATACAAACATGAAAAGTCGACCGATAATACATAATTCTTGGATGCAAAAGGTTATGTTAGGTTAGGAGGATTTGTTTTTTTAACATAACATGCCGTGAAGCTGATCCACATTAAATATCTTGTTTTACAAGTAGGGATGTTGTTTTAATGGAAAAAAAACAGTTCGGAGGTAAAAAAGCTACAGATGTTAACCGCCCCTGTACATGAATACAAATGTGTGTATGTGTCTACATTGTGTGTGATATTAAACAAAAAAACTACGTGAAATAGAATCATGTGGAGGGATTTGATATGAATATATCATAAACCGATGAATAAGTATCATACGTAAGCAGGAAACTTGAATGAAAATACATAATTATTGGTTAAGATGGATTGGTTAGGTTGCCTAGGCATTAATGCATCTGGCAGTACATGGTAACTCTTTTTGCATAAATGTGTGCGGATGCCTACATGGCGCCGACACATGTGCCGACACAGTGACGCTAACGATCCTGGATATATGCATTGTGCCGACACATGTGCCGACACAGTGACGCTAACGACCCTTATATATGCATTGTGCCGACATATGAGTCGCTAACGACCCTGTATATATGCATCGTGCCGACACATGTGCCGACACATGTGCTGACACATGTGTCGCTAACGACCTTGTCTATATGCATTGTGCCGACACATGCGCCGACACAGTGACGCCAACGACCCTGTATATATGCATTGTGTCGAGACATCCTGTATATGCATGTATAAGTATATATAAAAAAATGGACTTTTAACAGAAAGGAAAATGAGGGGGTACGTGTTATTGGCAGTGTGGAGATAAAACTATGCAAATGAAGCTCCACGTTCGGATTTTGGCGTCATCTCATAGGTTGCTTTTGTTATGAATATGATAACCTTAAAAATGGTCGAGGAAATACAAGCTTCAAAGACAAAAAGGGCGTATTGATACAACATAATAAACCAGACTTGAGTCTCCAAAATAATGAAAAAGAAAGTGCTCAACTGGGTGCGACCAGTAAGAAAGTGCGATGCCACTAACATCTAAACGTAGAACCTATAAAGATTGGATCAAATTGAGGGAGTACACCCAAACCTTGGACGAAATGGAATATAATGAATATATGGGAAAAACGTGGAATACTTTAAGTGGAATGGACACCAGTGATACTGATATTAAAACGTGTGATAGTGATACCAAGGAGGTGTCATGTGAAGAAAAACCTGCTAAATTTGAAGGAAACCAAATTATCGAATAGGGTAATGAAATGGTATCAGGTATAAGAAGTGTAAATTTGTACAATAAAATGAAATGTATAAATAGCTTTGTTTCAAAATTGTTGATAATGAGTGAGGAAGAGAGATAATCATGTCTCAAACGTCTGAGTGCTAGGAGAATTATGTATATTTCAGAACTCTGCGGGAATTTAGTGAAAGGAATGTTGGCGCCAGTAAGAAAACCCTGGAAATATTCGATGTCATAAATATGCAACAATAATTAGAAAAATAGCGTCGAAAAAAAGCTTGCTGAAGTCTAAAAACATGGTTTTGGTTACAGGGATAGGCTCTGAAGTGATGCATACAATACTCCCAAAGTTATCCATCTATCTGAAATGCGTACTAAGAGCAGCAGTCTAGAACCCCAAAAGACCAGGAAAAAAAAATCCTACACCGATATGATGAGCCGACAGCTCCAGGTGAGAAATATTGTTTGTCATGGATAAAGAACCCTTCGAGTGGCTCTGGTATCGCCGATCAAGATAAAACCTGAGAGGGAAATCGTAGTCAATATGTGTGTTTCGTACAGTTGCTCGCGTCGATTTTCGGAGTGAATATTTATGTTCTCGTATAAATGAAAAACCCATGAAATTCCCTAATATATATATGTGTTATAAATCTAATATCAATAAAAATATATCATATAAATCTTTGTTTGCAATATCCTAAATTTAATTCGAATGACTAGCATTGAAATTGCAGTTATGCAATATAACTTTCAATTAATGCAATACCGAATAGCTAGCATTGAAATGCGATAGATATTATGCAATTGACATTGCACTCAGTTACTTAAGGTTTTATAGATATATATCTCATCAGCTTCAAACAGAAGCTGAAGCAAAAGTCTACAGCTTCTTTTATGCCACTCTCAAATCACGCTACGGTGATAACGTTTCGCTCAATCACTCGGACACAGACTCGTTGCTGCTCCAGTTCAAAGATGTAGTCGAAATTGAGGCGGAAGTGCGGCAAGCTTCTTAGGCTGAATACATAAATTTTTCCAACTACCCGAAAAAATCATCCCTTTGCTCGATGAAACGAAGGAAGGACAGCTGGGACTACTGAAAAGCGAAACAGCTGACGACTACCCGAGTGAAATCATTTGCTTGCAACCAAAGTGTTCCAGCATGTTGTTGGAGTCCGACGCTACAAAATCAGTTGCTAAGGGTGTCAATTACCAGACACAAGCCAAAATCAGACATGAACAATACAGAGACATACATAACCAGAAGACATTCAGACACTTTGAGACCATACACAACATTCGCACACAATCGTGCCTGCTTCAAACTGTACGCACTATTAAATATTGTCTGAGTAAATTTGAAAACAAACGCTACTATATCGATGCGTGCACACCTCTTGCCTATGGCCATCCAGATTTTCTAAAAAAATCCATCGAAGTTGAGCCTACCGTCACCAAAAAGAGGAAGCGATGTGTTTTGGGTGATGATGATGTCGATGTACAAATGGATTTAACATTGAAGAGACGTGAGCAGGGAGAGGTCGTCCTTGGCGTGTGTAGTCGGGTGAATGATGAACGTATGTCCACGTCTTTAGGTTATATTCTCTATAAATTCCTAATATGAAAATGATCGTTATATGTAAATGTTCTTATGTAACCTTGTATTAAACAATTAAGTATATCCCTGAACATGTTTCATAGTCCATTGTCGTACGGATTGAAAATACGTGAACGTGAACCCTGCAACCACTCCTAAAATGATGAAAATAGATTGATGTATTAATGTTCCTAATATGTACCTATGTAAAAATATATGTATAATAATACCGATAACTTTGACACAAATTAAAACGGTATATACAGCCAAATCGATTAAATACTACCTTACCATATACCATTAAAAATAAAAAAATAAAATTACATACGGCCAAATCGATATGCACCAAGCTAGCATTTCTTGCGGATATGCCTATTCAATAAACCCTAACACCGTGGACGAACATTAATTTGTACGAGCAAGCTTATTAGCATGCTAAGTGGTAACATTTCCAATCGTATGCTCCTAGTATGAAAAAAAAATCATACACTCTCGTGAACAACGTCTCCTGTAGCGATACAATCTCGTTGTTAGGCAGGGACACGAGAGGAGTGCATATCGAGATAAAGTCTCTGTATGACATCGACGGGTAGAGGCCTAATACACTAAATAACAACGGAAGTACATCCACATTTTCAGGTTTTATTCTCTAAAGGTTCCTATTATTTAAATGTTCCTTATATGCAAAGGTTCCTATGTAACCATGTAATAAATTAATGAACAATAAATTTGAACATGATTCATTATCCATAGTCGTACGCATTAAAAAAATAAGTGAAACGTATACCCCTGCAACCGCTCCTAAAATGATGAAAATAGATTGATGTAAATGCTCCTATGTAACTATGTAATAAATATATAAATATAATCTAAAACATGTTTCATTGTCCACAGAGATGAATAGACATAGACATACAGTTGTTTCCCCCTTGTCAGGAGGGTGGCTAAGTTAGGCTGACACAGAGGGGAGAGGCGCACAATCTCCCCGCCACAAGACCGCCGTGTCTTTGCCGAGGCTCTAACTCGCGACATGCAGCACCAGAGGCTGGCACTGCAGTCGGATACGCTAACCACTCGGCCACGGTGAGATTCGAGACCGAGATATACGGATTGAAAATACGTGAACGTATCTGCGCTACTATTTGATTATTATCGCGGTGTCCTGATGAAACTCTGAAAATATATACTTACAAGATGAAGAAGCGGATGGATTTAATCAAATACTATAGCTTGTGCTTTATATTAATAAAATTAACATATATAACCTATTAACGTATTATTATATAAGCCGTCCGTAACCCCAGCCATAAGCCAGCCGTAACTCTCTTTGGTCTGTTATCTGACTCAGGTCCCCATAAGTAATTAAATTTACCCAAATGTATTTAACTTGACCCCAAAAGTAATCAAGAGTTACAATGTACATGATGCATAGGGGCTAAGTGGACACCTAAAGTAATTAGATACATCCTAACCATTATATTGTCCGAATCAAAAATCCGCGGTTCGCAGATATACCCAAAAGTAATTGAATTGACCCAAATGTAATTAACTTGACACCAAAAGTTATTAATACTCACAATGTCCTAGTTGCATGAGGGTTAAGTCGGACACCCAAAGTAATTAGATACATCCTTACTTTTACATTGCCCTAATCAAAAATCCGCATTTCGTAGTCATATACACTACTCATGTACAGTAAAACTACATGCCTGCTGTTCCTTTACAAACCGTGTATGTTGGTGCATGCTCGATGTATTTTTTTACAAACCGTGACATGCTCGATGTAATTTTGTTTGACGCAAAAATTATTTAGAATCCCCCTCCACAGGCCTCACGACAACATCTGCCAGCCTCCACATCAACGGCATTGGTTCGTGGTTTCTTAATGTACCAGTCACTGACATCATCTCAGTGACCGAATTCCGGCAGTTCTGGCTCATCATCAATCAAGGAAAATTCAGGCAAGTGCTCTCAGAGAAATGGCGCACACAGATTGTTTCTGAAGGGGAGGGGCTACCATTCGGCGGGAGAGTGTCTTTCTTAATATATATGTAGCATCACGCATAATCTAATTTAATAACAGTTTTATGTTGACCAAAAATTGTTTGCAAACGAGGGGGCATGGCACTGTTGCCCCCTCACACCTCCCTTCTTAGGTGCACTAGCTTCAGAATCATCAATGTCTTCAAGCCCGAGATTTCATTCAGGCGTCTTTTACAAGTTGACGGAGGTGCAGGTCGTCTCTGAAAGAATAAAATGATGCATTAGTTAACAAACAACCAAGCAATACTCACGATTAATAATTATTTTTTACTCAACCTCACTGGGACCCGAAAGAGAGTTCTGTCAGGTGCGGGTTCGAATTCCGACTTAGTTGAGACATATTTAGAGAGTTGATCCGTACAACGGTTTCTATATAGTTCTATCGCGAAGACTTTGCCTTTTAGCGATGCACATTTTGCACTGAGATTATCCGGAAAATTTCATTAAACAGAAGGCTTTTTTATTATTCACACCACGCCAATCAATAGGCCCTAGGGGAAGATCAAAGGCTATCGTACAATTGACATATTGTCAATCAATGGGTTCTTATGGAAGGCATTATTTCTTTCACAGAAGTTTGATGTCATTGCGTCGATTGTTGAATATATCGAGTCTTTACAACAGCCCGTAAAAGCTACTAACACAATTCCCAATAAACTAACCCGTTAATACCATTGATGGATTGCGAATGTATCGATAATCATCGTTTATACATGTTTCGTGAGTGGGAAGATGGTGCTTTTGAAGTACGTGTGTATACGTTAGTGGTAGTGGAGGAAAAAAGACCAAAAATAACAGCGGATGCGGAAGCGGTAACGCCTTCCTTAAAATAGTTACGGTGACGGTACCGGTACTGCTAGCGGTAATCGCTTTTTATTATGTCAAGAGATGAAAACAAGTATATATTTCAGTTACCTATTTAATACTAGTAACTTCACGAGAGCACACAAGTGATACCAGCATCAACAACCTGCACCAAGCTAACAATAGTACTATCAGTACGACCACACATGCACCTACCGTTGCTGCTCCAAGGTAACAGTAGTAATACCGGTTCGAGACACCACACATGCATCCAATACCTACTCCAAACGAACAATATTGATTCTAGAACGAGACACCCCACATGCACTCACTGATGCTACAATCAAACAATAGTGGTACCGGTACTCGTAACCACGCAAGGATCTACTACCTTACTTAAGCAGTCATTATAGTATACCGGGACGTGACACCACACATACATCCACTGCCGCTCCAAGTGAACAACAGTGACACCAACACAAGACACCCCACTTGCATCCACTGGCTGCTCCAAGAGAACACTAGTGATATCAGTGCGAGACACTCACCACTCATGCACCCACTGCCTGCTCCAAGCAAACACTGTGATAGCAGTACACGTGACCGCAAATGCAGCCTCAGTTTAACTCAAGCGGACAATAGTGATATCAGTACACGCGACCGCAAATGCAACCACTGTTTAACTCAAGCGGACAATAGTGATAGCAGTACGAGACAGCACACATGTGCAAACTGCCTACCCTAAGCAAACAATGATGATACCACTCCAAGACCCTATATATTCATCCAAAACCTAGTTCAAGTGAACAATAGTGATACCGGTACAAGACACCAAACATGCATCGCTGCCTGCTCCAGGAAAACAGTTGTGAAACCAGCACGAAACACCACACATGCACTCACTCCTGCTCCAAGCGAACATTAGTGATACCGGGTCAAGACACCATGCATACGCTTCACCAAAACGAAATATAGTGATTCCTGTACGAGACACCACAAATTCCTCCACTGCCCACTCTAAGCGAACAGTAGTGATACCAGTACGATAAACCAAACATGCACACACTGCTTCTCCAAGATAACATTAGTGATTCCGGTACGAGACACCACACATGCGTCCACTGTCAAACCCTAGTAAACAATAGTTATACCAGAACGAGAGAATACACATGTATCCACTGTGAATCCTAAGCGAACATTAGTGATGTCATTACGAGACACCGCACATGCATCCACTGCCTTACCCGAGTAAACAATTGTGATTCCTGCACGAGACTCCAAACATTACTCAACTGCCAGAATAAACATACAATAGTGATATCAGTATGAGACATCACATACACAGTCACTGCCCGGCTCTAAGCGAACTATATTGATACTTCTACGAGGCATCACACTGGCGCCCACTGCCTGCCCGAGCAAACAATGGTGATACCAGTACAGGACACCACATAGGCCTCCACCTCCTGTTCCTGGAGAAAAATAGTGATACAGTACAGGACGCGGCAAATGCCTACAGTGCTGCTCCAAGGGAACAGTAGTAATACCGGTTCGAGACACCACACATGCATCCATTGTCTGCTCCAAGCGATCAATGATCATACCAAGGGCAACCCCCCTCCCCTCCCGCAACTACTGCCTACTCTAAGCAAATAATAATGATACTAGTACGAAACACCACACACGCACTCGCCGTCCAAGATGGAGCTACAAGAGTCGGGCGGGTCGTCGCGAGGTGGCCTGCTTGCTTGGACGGTGTTTCACGAAAGCCCCTCAACCCTCCTGTTCATGTCGCCATCGATGGCGTCGGCGTGGACGCGGCCTGGTCGTTGCAGGGGCCCGTGGCCCACCGACGAAACACCTGACACCAGAGCAACAACCCGGTATACTTTTTTTTTCTCTGAGGAAAGCGGACAACCTCCGGAGTTCCTTCCTCTTTTCCTTCTCCAAGCTAGTGACATTGAACCTAACCCTGGTCTCAACTGATAGCCATATCCCACCTTCAGGCGAGCTTGCGTGCGCCGAATTCGCTTGATCCAGTGCAGATGTAGGACATGGATACACCACAAAAACAATGTTCTGTTGTCCACAACAACATAAACATTCCATTTCTGTGGCAATTCATCAACTGCAACCCAACCCATAACATCAATATGAATATCAACAATAACACCTTCCCTTTTCGCACCAACACCTGACACCCGTCTCCCATCTAGGAGGCACCTCTCCTGTGCGTCCGGTGGCTTCGCTGACGCCGCACCTTGACTCGGGGCTCAACCATCGTACCCCAGGCTCCCCATCCCACATCCACCCTTCCACCACCTCTACCCCCACACCCAGTGTCCCCACTCCCAACTTCTAGGTCACCACAACAACCCCATGGAAATGAGAAACCCCTAAACATATTACCAATGACAACAGCGGCATTGGTGAGAAACAAGTTTAACTGAAATACTTCTTACGCCAACATCACAATAATATCGGCCTACTCCAGGAAAAAAATTAAACATAACTCCTAAACACCGAAGTTTCCTGGATATGTAACACTCCGCCACGACCGTCCCCCGACCACACTTTGAAAGTGCAATCACTACACATACAAATTCACACTAAACAGCACAATCTATTTAACATATACATCCCTCCATCCAGTTCACGCCCACCTCACCATACGCCCACCTAGGCTACCTCAACACAACCACCAACACCTTCACCCTAGGTGACTTTGAAGCACACGAACTCTCCTGGTTCACCTCGCAGAGCGGTGACCGGAGGGGCGGCGTTCTCATCGACCAGTTAGATACACGGATCATACTAAACAACACAGATACACCAAATCGTAAACATTTCAACCCCAACACACAACAGACCTTCCAGACGTCTCATTCGGCTCTCCCAATCTCGCACTCAATTGTCAATGGGCGGTCCATCAAGGCATGTCGTCTGACCACCTCTCATTAGTCTTCAATAACTAACATCGGTCCTCAATCCACCACAAGCCCCCTCACACTATTAGTAATTACAAGAGAGTAGACTGGGAGGATTGCACAACAATAATAGAATCCGTCCTAGAAGTCTTCAACATCAGCCAAATCACATCCATTCTGACACAGCCATGGAACGCTTCACCACGGTACTTAACCAGGGAGACAGACAATATATACCTACCGAGTTCGGCGGTGGCTTCAAACCAGCTTTCGCTGCCAACATTAAGCGGAAAATTCAATCAGCGAAACCACCTCCGTAATTTACCTTCCACCAAAGACCATCTCACTGAGATTCAACCCTTAACGCAAAAATAAATGCAAATATCAGTGAGCAATAGACAAACCTATGGTGGGATGTGCTTGCATACACCAACTTCCGAACCTCTCCATGAAAATTATAGAAATTCATCAGGAGCCTTAAAAAAACACACAAGCCACATAGACATACATGAGGTAATCCTTCCACCCAACACCCACACCATACCATCAGATTAACAACAAGCGGACATACTCAACAAACACAATGTAACACTTGCTATCTACCTCACCATTCAGACAACAGGAGGACAATCAAACAGTTACACAGACTGCAGATCTACCCAAACACTGATCAACATATACACTTGCTATGACCATAGCCGTCATCCTCTAGACCAAAAACTCCTCAGCAACGGGCCCAGGCAACTTTAGGTTTCCGCTCTACACAATACAATACCCAACATTTGGAAACAATCAAAAATCATCCCTGTCCTGAAGACCAACAAAACTCCTACAGATCCAGCCTCATACAGACCTCTCTTCCCGAACCCCTCGAAAATCATGTCGAGACGAGTTCTAAACAAATGTAACGTCCATATACTACTCTCCTCTATGGAAAACGGTTTCAGGGCTCAGCACTCTCCAGCGACACTCCTCACCAACCCCACCCAGACCATCCATGAAGGCCCGATCGAAAAAAAAACAGCTAAACGCACCCTGGCATTCGCAATTGATATTAGTAAGGCCATCGACACAGTTCCAAACACGTCCTCATAAACGAAATCCATCCAAACTACAAGAAGTAGCTTGGTAATTTCCTCTCTGGCAGACATACGCACACTGTCTACAATAACAAGCCATCTCGAAATCGCTCTTTTCCATAATTGTGTCCCACAGGGCTCTGTTCTTTCCCCTCCTTTTTCAATGCCTTAATGCACGACCTGCCAATTTCAACAGAACTCAACACCTACTTCAGTTCATACGCAGACGACCTCACAATGATCACACAACACCACAAACATGAGACCGCAGCTACACACCTCCAGGAGTACCTGAACTCTCTTGAAGTCTGGCTGCTGGGAAACCAAATGAATGTGTCTGCAAGCAAGTCATCCCTCACATCAATGACACCAGATAACAGTGAACACCGTACCAACTCTCCACAACACTCCCATACCCCACAGTCCCACTACAACTATCGTTGGAATAACATGACACGGGGATGACATTCAAGCCACACAATTACAACATGGACATCAAAGCCGGACCTAAACTGAACGTGTCTCGGACACTCACCACTACCACTTACGGTCATTCCTAGGAATCGATAACAACACTGTACAAACAGTTCATCAGACCCATATTCTCCTACAAAAAAACACCACTTGGTCCTATGACCTGGCACCCACACACATTTCTTCCCCGTCAACGATACAGAACACGGCATTGTGCATCGCAACAGGCTGTATACAGACCACACATATTTCGCACTTGAGTGAAGAAACCAAGGTCCTTAATCTTAAACATCGTCTTAAAATGAGAGGCACTTCATTCCCCAACAAGATTTCAGACCCGGTACATCCCTGTCACAACCTACTGAACCGTCGTCCAATCAACCGACGCCTACGTACCACACAGGCAACACACTTCAGTTCTCTTTACGCGACCATTTCTGGTCAAACAGAAAACACACTGTTGCACAAACAGATACTCACACACTTCATAGCTCTTGCATTTGGTGAACATAGAGTTGCAACAGTCTTGCAGAGTCATCCGCCTGAGGTGGACGAGGAGGTGTTAGGGTTCCGAGGGGTGACACGATCAAACTGCCGCGGCTGAGGTGCGGGCACCACATCGCCCTCCACCTTACCAGCATAGGCTGGGGAATGTCCTTTCCGATCTCTGTTTGCAATGCCGGTGTTCGTCCTATACGGTCGAGCAAGCTATGACGTCGTGCTCAACCACCGCACTAGGCAGGCTCAACCATGAAATCACGTCTGTGCGAGTACCCGCGAGACAGCATCAGCTTCTTCAGGGACAACACACGAGGAGGAAAGCTGTATGTTTGCTGCTGCTATACTGTACGGATCACGAGAATTTGCAACAACAATAACAACACACCCACGCACTTCTGCTCCAAGCGAACAATAGTGATACCGGTGGGAGGCATCATGCATCCATCCTCTGCTGAACCCTCGCGAACATGTGTTATACTTGTACGAGACACCACATGCGTCCACTGCCTAACCCTAGCGAACAATAGTGATGCCAGTACGAGACACCGCGCATGCGTCCACTGCATGCTCCAAGCTAACACACATGCAACCACTACCTTACCCAAGTGACCAATGGGGTTACCTGTATGAGACCGCACTCATACATCCACCAGTGCCAGTTCTAAGCAAACAATAGTGATACCACAACGAGGCCCCACACTTGCGTCCACTGCCTGTTCCAAGCGTAGAATAGTGATGCCAGTACTAAACACCGCATATGCATCCACTCCTCAACTTAAGTGAACATTAGATATTCCAGTAAGAGACTCCACACACGCGTCTTCTGTCCTACCCAAGAGAATGATAGTCACATACTACGAGACACCACACATGCATCCCTTGCCTACTCCAGGTTAACAATAGCGATCCCAGTACGAAACACCGCACACGTAGACAGTGCTGCTAAACGGGAACAATAATATTGAGATACCGCTTCGAGACACCGCACATGCATCCACTGCCTTCTTCAAGCGAACAAAAGTGATGCCAATAAGAGACACCACACATTCATACACTGCTGCTCTAAGTGAACAATACTGGAACCGGTGCGAAACTCCACACGGGCATTCACCGCCTTTCCCAAGCGCACAATAGGATTCATGTACGAGACACCACAAATACATCCACTGCCCACTCTAGGTGGATAATATTGATTCATGTACGAGAGAAGTAGTTATAAGTGTCCCTGAACACCCCTGGGGGGAAAAAGTGTCCCAAAACAGCTCTGGGGGAAAAAGTGTCCCTAAACAGCCCTGGGGGGAAAAAGTGTCACGAAACAGCCCTGGGGAGGGAAAGGGTCCTTAAACAGCAATGGGGGAAAAATAGGACACCGAAACAGCGCTGGTGAATATTGATTGTTTATGATTATTAATGGATTGAAAATGGGTATTGTGAAGGGTATGTATTATTGTATGAATTAATGTTATGGTGTATTTAATTGGCATATCCGCAAGAAATGTTGGCCTGCTACATAGGAGGTTGACTGTATGTGTAGTATACATTATTTTTAAGGGATTTATTTAGAGACAGTTATAGCGTTATGATAGGATTCATAAATAGTAATATTGTATGAATTAATGTTATAGTTTATTTAATTGGCATATCCGCAAGAAATGTTGGCCTGGTACATATGAGGTTGACTGTATGTGTAGTGTATATTCTTTTAATATTATTCTTATATTTCGTATTATTAAGTGTCGCAGGCAGCGCTGTTATTTCAATGGGTATGTATTGCTCGAACATTAACTTATTTAGGGTGTTATTTAATGATGTAGATACCATTGTAATTTCAACTTGCTTCCAATGCTCGATCGTTATCATACTTAGGTTTAACAACAGGTTCTTTATACTTAAATACAATAGTGTGTAAGATCTTTGTTATTATTAAGCAAAAAGCTATATTATTGGCCATTGTGT
>SDVV010009902.1:0-16488 GCA_016164225.1 Gammarus roeselii | reverse complement strand
TATATATATATAAAGAGGGCTGGGCGTAGAGTATACATGGGAAGGAACATAATCTTATAAGGACGTAGAGTATGGATTGTTTTCGAACAGAGCAGGAGGAGTGAATGTAAGGCAGGTTGGAACATGTCAATGAGGCTGCGAGTGTAAGGGTAATTACAGACGGATGACATCTGCAACGAGAGCTTGCTATGGAGTGTAATATTGTGATCGTTGCAATATGAAGGGCATGTGCATAACATTTCCAACTGTGGGAAGCCACGAAATGAAAGGTCTCAACTGCCAGGCCCGTATTCATGTTTGAACTGAATTTAACTGTAAAATGAGCTGCCAAATGCCATGTTCACACCAACACTCAGTGCCTTGGTAGTGAATGGGGTGAGCACTTTTTCCGTTCTCTTCATTCACTGTCCAACCACTGGCAAAATCGTGGTCGAAGAATAGGGTGTGTCAAGCTCAGACCCGTGCAAGAGAGCAACCCTATTGCTGTTCGCAGTAGACAAAAGATTGTTAGTATCTAAGCCGGACTTCAATGAGCTGCCACTCACGTCAATCGTGCATTAGATTATTGTTCTGAAATAATAATAATGATCGAATTTAATGTATTGTGAAGAGATATCATCTAAGAATAACCCTTCCTATACTAATTTGGGCAAAAGTTGCAACAAGGATTGTGGTAATGCAGGTGCTCAAGGTAGCTCCAAGCCTCGTAACACCGTGAGTGCCCGCATTCTCTGCTTGATACAGTGACGGCAAGCGGGGCGGTGAGGGACAAAGGACACCGCAGGCATCACCAACTTACCAGATAGCTACTGAATGGTGAAGTAAATGCGGTTCTAGTCCATGAGGAGAGGGAGGGCAGAAGGAGAGGGAGGAGAGAGAGATACAGATAGAGTGTGGGAGTTGGGTGGTGGAGGGTACAGGTGGGAAGAGGTTGGCAGACAGTGATGGGAAGAAAATAGGTGTTGTGGAATGGATGACTGTCCACCTGCCAATCAAGTCAAAGTTCCTAAGACTCCGCTGAGTTTGCATGTAATAGTGTGGGCCTTCGATCTGCAACTCAAGCGCTATTATAAAAAAAATCACGGAATTGAATAATTTCGATTCTACTGCATGGGTGTTGAACAAATGTCCAATACAGTCAGTGTACTCTGGTCATCTGGTCATTTTGACTTGTTGAGAGCATGCAAGAACGGAATGTTATACTATAAACCCAAACAAAAGATCATGTTTTCCTGTGAGGGTTAGACGAAGTTAGGTTAAAAAGCCCAGTAAACTTTACACCAAACAATATGTTCTTTTTAGTGACATGAGTTTTTCAACATGAACTCCAACCTCAACAGGCAGAGCCGAAGCCCTTCAACATGCTCTCCAACCTCAACAGACAGAGCCAAAGCCCTTCAACATGCTCTCCAACCTCAACAGACGGAGCCAAAGCCCTTCAACATGCTCTCCAACCTCAACAGACGGAGCCAAAGCCCTTCAACATGCTCTCCAACCTCAAGAGATGGAGCCAAAGCCCTTCAACATGCACTCCAGCCTCAACAGACGGTTCAAAAATTCTTCAACATGCTCTTCAACCTCAACAGGCAGAGCCAAAGCTCTTCAACATGCTCTCCAACCTCAACAGATGGAGCCAAAGACCTTCAACATGCTCTCCAGCCTCAACAGACAGAGCCAAAGCCCTTCAACGTGCTCTCTAACCTCAACAGGCGGAGCCAAAGCCCTTCAACATGCTCTCCAGCCTCAACAGGCGGAGCCAAAGCCCTTCAACATGCTCTCCAAACTCAATTGGCGGAGCCAAAGCCCTTCAACATGCTCTCCAACCTAACAGGCGGAGCCAAAGCCCTTCAACATGCTCTCCAACCTCAATAGGCGGAGCCAAAGCCCTTCAACATGCTCTCCAACCTCAACAGACGGAGCCAAAGCCCTTCAACATGCTCTCCAACCTCAACAGACGGAGCCAAAGCCCTTCAACATGCTCGCCAACCTCAAAAGACGGAGCCAAAGCCCTTCAACATGCTCTCCAACCCAACAGACGGAGCCAAAGCCCTTCAACATGCTCTCCAACCTCAACAGACGGACCCAAAGCCCTTCAACATGCTCTCCAACTTCAACAGACGGATCCAAAGCCCTTCGACATGCTCTCCAACCTCAGCAGACGAAGCCAAAGCCCTTGACTTCTTTTTTATTTCTAAGTCTTTGCCTCCTAAGATGGCAAGGAGCCTAGAATTTCATAATTAATGGTGTGCTAATAAAAGAAATAAATTCCGGCAGGATTAATATGTCGCGTTTGACGATATTAGCATATAAATTACCGCTCCCACTTCCTGAATGGAACAGATTTTTGGCCCTCTTAGATTCGGAGGGCAAGGCTAAGAAAAGGAAGTAGTAGAGGATTTGCATTGAGACGGTCTATATATGGCAAAGAAGGCAAGGCTGAGAAGAGACGGTAGCAGAGGGTAGGCTGCGAGACACCCCATACATGGCAGTGAGGGCAATGCTGAGATGAGAGGGTAGTAGAAGGCATGCTATGAGACGGCCTATATAAGCACAGAAGGCAAGGCTGATAAGAGACGGTAGCAGAGGGCAGGCTGCTAGACGGCATAAATGAGGCATTGAGGGGAAGTCTGAGTAGGCTAAAATAAAAAAAATACGCAGGGTAATTCTTTTATACATTTGAATGGAGATTGTTTCCTGGTGTTTATCATCCAATTAAAGTGTTACAAGGAATACTATGAGTGTTACCTGACTTGCCCGTTCGTTGAAGCAATGATTACTGGTGATGAACGGTAATGTTTCTGCTATTGCAATGGAAACTTTTAATCTCTTCGTTCACAACCGATGAACATAAACGGTGGCAGTTTCAATTAAGTGTGCAGGAGGATGTATCCGCATCAGCATCCTATCATATCGGGCTCAGTTGGATAAACGAGTTGACGAGTAACTGAACTATTCGGTGCATTTTCCATAGACTACTTTAGAATTCTCTTCCCAACAATAGGAAGTGTTCTGCCTAAGATCAACTTTATATTTAAATTACATAGATGTCGGCTAACACAGTATAGATACCAGTTCAGCATTGAAACCGCTCTTCGGCCTCACGAATTTCGCAATAGCTTTCACATAACAGATAGGCTTTCCACAAACTGAAATTTCTCATACCAATTTAAGGGAATTGGACGTATAACAAATAAATGTCCGAGTGTGAACGTCGTCTGCTGCCGTGTTGTAGCATCGTGTGTGAGCTGCTGCTGGCCAAACTAACTAACGATTAGATATCCATTTGTGGCCAAGGAGCAATCTGGATGGGGATTGGGACCATATTATCAGAGTAAATCCACTGAGACGTCATCGCCCAGTGTAGACTTTAAATAATGTGCACGGAATCTCCCGAATGTCACGTTACAGTGCCATTCTGAAGCAAGCAGTAATATATTTTAGGATGAGAAACCACCCATGATCATCACCGCCTAATTTCCTGTCAAAAGCCGCCACGCAAGAAAACGCTTCAACGCATGGGAGAGCTTCTTTTGACTCGAGACCATTTGTCGAGGCAAATTCAATGGTTGCCTTTTGGGTAAGAGCACGTAGGTTACGAGGAAGTTTTGCTGACAGGAGTCTGCTAATGGCAAGATGGCGCTGACAACAGGATAACGTTGGAACAAGGTGTGGGTTTAATTATAAGGGTTTTCGTTGAGAGGACAACTTGACCTTTTTTAATATTGCAGTTGATACCTGGCATGATTCAAATGTCACCACTACACTGCTGCCACGAGAGTACGACAAATATTGGACACTATACCACGCTGATTGCTGCCTCTTCGTATGAAGCAGGTTAACGGGTAACATTGCTGTCGGAGGGCAGTGCAGGAGCAAGGGTTTATTTAACTGGCACCGAATCTGAGTATTTCAACCGCTCTTCATTTGTGTAGTAATATTAGTTTACATATGCAAGAAGATTAAATCACCGGTCAATTAAATTATGTTTCAATGTTCATCGTCGAATAAATATTAATAAACATGTCTAAAGGGACTGAATCTTCAATTATTTCGTTCATCTTTTCGATAAGTAAGTAATCACTAACGATTCCACCTCATTTACCGTCACAATAAATACGCTGTCAAAACCAACAGGCCCTGTCCGTATTGACTCCTTGCATCATAAACTGGTCGGTATCTTCTCTCAGCATCTAGATCACGGGGTCATTAATTTCTT
This sequence comes from Gammarus roeselii, assembly GCA_016164225.1. NCBI lineage: Eukaryota > Metazoa > Arthropoda > Malacostraca > Amphipoda > Gammaridae > Gammarus > Gammarus roeselii. Next base: position 12,272 of record SDVV010009902.1, on the reverse strand, counting down.
CCTTAATTTAATTAAAAGATTCTCGCCCTTTTTCAGATAAATACTTTCTGTAGAGGAATTTGGACTGAAATTCAATCATGAACTTTGCAAGGAACAATGCAGAGGAAAAAATAATCATTTGTGGTGTTGAAAGGTGTTCAGGAATATAGCATGGAGGGAAAACGAAGACTGAAAGGCGTATCTTAGCATCTCAAATGCCACCAATAACATTTGTGAAGGTTATTGAGATATATAAGAAACTGGAGCCTGCAAAGTGTAAACAAGAAAGCAAGAAGGACAGTAAATAGACGAAATGACAAAACAAGGAAATAAAATGACATTTTTTAGAAGAGAACTGTGCAGTGGGGTGTTTGGAAGTAGGAACACACAGCCAGTCATTGCCAATCAGGTATGACCTACGAACTAGTAAGCCAAACAATGTTGTTACAAGACACCTGCCAAGGAGAATTCAGTCAAGCGGAAGCTGCTCAGGCCTTTCATTGTGTCAACGGCATCACATTGAATCTTGACAGTGATGAGGGAATATTGCTAACGTCGAGATCTTTAATAACAGCATCCTTTACCTTCATGAGCATGCTTGGCATTCATTGTTAGTGAAAGGGACGGTCCATGTCAGAATGAGGGAGTTTGTTTTACCGAATACTTAGAGGAGGTCATTGGGAATCCCTTTGAATATACATACTATGTAACTGAATGAATGGGAGGTGCTCCATCAGCTGTACGTTATCTCGCTGCATAACCTCGTCCAGTTGACCACTTATTTTTCTTGTCAGTAAATTTCAATGCAAAATTACTCAACTAATTTTTTTTCTTTATTCAGCTATCACTATTCAGAATCACAGAAGACAATAAACTAAACTGGAGCGCGCATGCAGGCTATGGTGGATTCATCTGATTTGTTGCTCCCTCGACATGCCACATGGACCTTGAGTTGGAAACCAAGTAATTATTTTCCGTGCAATTTCTGTTTCCGTGTCTTTCCCAAAAATCGTTGTGAAATGAGATAACCGCCCACGAGGGAGCCTACGTGAGTCTGGCGGGCCAACTCCATCAAGATGTCTTGCCTGCGGTGGCGGCGTCTGGGGATTCGGCCTCAGCGAAAGTCCTCAACCCACCCTGTTTCATATCGTCGCCGTTGGTGACTGCGCCTTGTGCGCCGTCTCTGCGGTGTTGACGTGGACGCAGCGTGAGCGCTGCCCGGGCCTCAGGCCCACCGACATTTTCAAGACACAAGAGCCAGGACATATACACTCATTGTTTTTTCGTAGACTAGTGAATAGTCCCCATTATTTCTCTCCTACAAAACATCCCTGTTTCACATGAGGTTATCCCTGCCGTGTAGCTGAGGGACATGAACATGCTGCAAGTTTCAATGTTCTGGTATCCACGGTTGAAATTATACCACATGGGTGCCAATTTGTTGACTGCCACACAACCCACAAAGTTAATCCAGATAACAACAAAAACACTCTACCACACCACTAAGCCGATCACCCCTTTATCGTCTCCCTCCTTCCCTTGTCTCAACACGCGCGCGTCGGTGGGTATCGAGAATTCCGGGCGGTGCGCTGGCGCGGTTTCCACAACTTCAGGTGAAAACCGTGGCTAAGCAGCAAAAACAAATAACACTCTGTATCCTGGCTACAGATGGATTCATACTAAGATTATCCTCCAATAAAGAGTAGTCGGTTCTGCCACCTGGCAAACGGTCCTAAATTGACCGATGAAAAAAAATAATGGACTTTTCAGGAGCCAATAATATTATCATTCTGTCGTATCTCACTCGACAATACGTGTCTGACGGCACAATATCAGGCCAGTAACAGATCAGAAGAAGATCTCATTCCTAAGTAACGGTTTCCGTACATTGCTGATTGGCAAACGCGTTCTGCTATACCTGTGAGTCCGCTAATAAAACCTGACGTGGGCTGTTCGTAACAGAACGGGTATTCTGAGTACAAAACAAGAGAGGGTTAGGAAATATCAACATAATCTTCGGAACTGCAACTTGGGGCAACCTCCACAGCACTCGGCTGCTTGAAACATCTTCTGCAGCAGTCTCTCGTGGTTTAGGGTGCTTGTGTGCGGGAATAAGAGTAATGAGAGATGGAAGGCAGGAGGTGATGGTAGAGGTGAGTCCAGCGGGAAGTGGTGAGTTGGAATTTATGATCGTACCCTCACTTGCAGCGTGAACACAGAGAAGCGCTAGTCGACAATAAAAGTAACGTTTCCTCACTTCACGAGCTGTGCATCTTGACTGCACAAACAGGGCTTCCTCACTTCACCAGGAGTGCTTCTTGACTCGACCAGCAATCCTGACTGTATCAAGCGCTTTCGGAGATCATCCGCAGAAATCCCCGGTTCCATCAGTTTCCCCCGATAACTTTTAAAGATATTTACAGACCTCTGACGTTACGAGCAAAACAATTCTTTCTACACTTGAAAGCAGTTTTCCTAAATTTTTCCGGCGACAAAGGGTTAAAGCAATTCACAAAACTCGGACATCATCGAAGGAGAGAGGGAATTGACAACGGATGAACTCGACCATGGAGGGCGGGAGGGGATGGGCGCTAGGGCACCGAGACTGTTTTTAACACTACACTGCAAGGCTCCGGTAACACTTCCCTTAACAGCACCCTTAACAATTGATCTTAACATGAAACGTCACTGGAGTGTTCATGAGTGATAGTATAATCAACTACAAAGACTCGCATGCTGTCTCATGGACACAAATAAGATGTATGGAACTGCTGTTAGCCGGTGGCGCTGTGCGGTAGCTGCTGTTAAATGGCAGGTTAACTTTGGAATTAAGGGACATCTGTAAGCCTGTACCTTTGTGCAGTAGCGCAGTTAAACGGTGGGATTATTTAAACATTTAGAAATTTCTTTAAGTCTGTGACTCTGTACAGCGACTTTACAAGTACAACGTTTGTCTAAATTAAAAAGTCTTTAAAGGTGTGAACACGTTCTAGTACTATTACTACTCCGCGTCCACTCTCCGTGCTGGTCAACTTCTATACAACAGGGGATTGTTGGTGTACGACAGTTTTGCTCCCTAACAATATATACATTTTGCTCATTCACGTCAAACTCAGCTGTTGAACCTGAACGCGTCCGCGTCGCAACGTGATTGAATTCTTCTTGGCCGAGAAAATTGGTTTCTTAGTAGAAGTTTCAATCATTTCTTTCTACAGAGCGCTTTCTGAAAAAGCATTAACTGATTGTTTAACACTAACACTAACCTAACAAAACGAAGTGGTGAAAATTTCAAAGTCTAGTGCACCTTTAACGTATCCGATCAACGAGGCCTAAAAAAAACTACACAAAATATTTTCCACTGAGTCACCACATTCTTCTTTATTCCTCATAAGTTGTTCGCGAAAAAGAAACTCCCAACGCACCCTCGACATTGTTGCCTTTATTGGTCAGGCATTGCTCTGTAAGAAAGCTTAGAGGATCTCACTCCATGCCGGCTGGATGATGAGACTGAGGGCACTAGATAAACTTGACTTGCTTCAGGTAGGAGCCTTCCAAACACAACGCGGCGAGCGTTACAAAAGAAGCAGGAACAGGCAGTGGCTGTCTTGTAAGGGTCCCTGTTTCGCCGTTATTCCCGGGAGTAATTACATGAAATGTATTTACGTGTGCAACTATGATTTTTCTTCGTAACGCTATCTGTAAAGAGTGAACCAATTAACTATTTAGACGACTGGGGCTTCTTTTTACGATATCTCGGTTATTTCTTCTAACAGGTATTAAAATAGCACGAGAGCTTTGAGGATCTTTGATACCAATAATATGCACAACGTCTCGCTTACGTGCGTAACGGAACAATGAATTGAACAATTAATTCAGCAGGGCTAGTTGCGAGGAAAACAGGGCGGGCATCACGTTGGGAATCGGTAAGAAGATGGGATGAACAGGTGCAGAGAAGGCGCTGTCGAACTTTAGCCAGCAGAACTTGAAATGTCAATATCTAATTGGATTTGAACAAAACAGTAAAGTGGTCAGAAAAGTAGAAGTGAAATTCATCGTGGACAAATGTAAAGTTATGCACATAAGTCATCGCAACCCAAACACGAATATTCACTGGTCAGCAATAAACTGATTCTGTCACCGAGCAAGAGATCTGGTTGTTATCATTAGTAAAAAGTAATAAAAATACAAACCAAGCAATATGACGATACTGCCTAACATTTATGACAATGATACCCCACACTACACAGTACTAGAGCAAACCTATTGATCATAAGTTTTGCAATGCAATCGTTAGACTGCATCTCGAGTACTCGGTCCAATTCTGGTCTCCGAATCTTAGAAATGCCGTTATTAAGTTAGAGAAGGTTCAACGTCGAGCTATCAAACTTATCACTTAGCTGAGCAATAAATCGTACGAAGACTAACTTCGCAAACTTAACCTTCATTCGCTGGAGAAGCTTCGAGTGAGAGGTGACATGATCGAGGTGTGGAAGATTGTGAAGGGAAATGTATACGCCGACCTAACGAGCTTTTCTACGCTGGATGTGAACACAGTGACCAGGAATAATTGTTACAAATTATTGGTGAGAGTTTCACACTCACACTGACGCGTATGACCGCTTCAAAAAAAAATCTATAATATTTTTTATTTTGGAAACAACACTGTCCATCTTCAGAAAAATCGGAAACTTATAAAAAGTTTTGTCAATTATAAAAATTTATCCGAAAATTTTGTACGCCACACAATAAATTTAACTATAAATTCATAAAGCTATCGGAAGTAATAAAATATAACGTATTTAAAAAAAATTGTAGTCGTACAAAATTTTGGCCTTTCTCGAAAAAAAAAGAACCACGAGGAAAATTCGAAACAAATAATGAAATTGAAATGTTTGTTGCTAGGGCATTTTTGGATGACTGCCCGCCTCCGTGGGCAGCCAAAAAACACGGAGGCTCGGTTTTATTTTTAATGGATATTGTATAAATAGTTCGTAGATTATTCCAAACCAAGCTATGACGAGGGCGTTTCGGTGCATTTTCGACAAATAGGGCGCTCCCAAACCCCATTCGCAATGTTTTACAGTTCAAAATAAGTGCTCCATCGAAAATGAGCATGGCCAGCTGCAGCCCCCTCAGGTGATGGATGATGTTACTGTATCTTTCGAGGCAACAGTTTATCGTGCGACATTTCAAGTTAAATGGTCCTCGCTTCATCAAACTCTAATAATATTTCCTTTATAAAAACACATGATTGTTCTTTTTAAACAGATAACATCAAATTGATATGAAAACTATAAGTCAGTTAACAGTAATTTAAGTCCGATATTATTTTTGGCGATCATCGTTGACTGGCGTCCAAAACACTTTCCAGCGTTGCTACATGGTACCCCAATTGATCTTTCATTTGAGCCTGTCTGTCAAATAACGAAAACGCAAAGCAGATGATGGGTTTCAATATTGAACGCGAATATGTATCACGACTGCCATCTAATATCTTTGTGATTCAATGGTAGTTTGAAATTCGGCAGCTCACTTCGGAGTTCACGCTGCTTTTAATTGAATCCATAATTTGATTAAAAGATTCCCACTCTTTTCTCTGAGTTGCTATTTGGATGAGAATTTCGACGGGAATTAAATCGCGAACTTTGCAAGAGACAATGACGAGGGAAAATATCAAGGTTTTCAAGTTGAAAGGTATTAGAAAAGGTAAAACTCTGATGAAAAATCCGAGATTAATGGGCAGAAATGGAAGGGAAAATGTAAACCTCAACCATTTTTATTTGCGAGGGCTGTCTGCGTATCATGGATTTGGGGTGAAAACTTTGTGAGTTCTCATTGCCAGAACACTCCTTGGGATATTGAATGTAATGCCTCATAATCTGTTATGGATCCTACAACTTCATAATTAATGGTGTGCTAATAACAAATAAATTTCGGGAGGTTCAATACGCCGCATTTGTCGGTGTTTGCATACAAATTACCGCTTCCACTTCCTGAATGGAACAGATCTTTAGGCCGTCTTAGATTTGGCGGGCTAAGCTGAGAAAAGACGTAGCAGATGTCTGGCTGCGAGACGGCCTATATGAGGAACAGAGGACAAGGCTCAGAAGGCTGCAAAGAGATAATGAAAGGAGACTTCGTTCAGATCCGATCATGTCACTGGAAATGAGAATAAGCGGTAATTCTCCGTTTCTTTATTGAAGGGAGAAAAGTTACTGGTGTTCATCATCTAATAATAAAGTGTCGTCAGGAATACAATAATTGTCCACAAATTGTTCCATCGTTGAAATCGTAATAATTGCTCTTTCACATACTATAATGAATGAAGCATCTCATCGGAAATATCATGTTATTTACATTGATATTTTTATCCATTTGTTCACAATCTATGAGACTCACGATTGCAAATACGTGTAATTTTGAATGAAGTGTACTTGAGGATGCAATCATATCAGCTTCCTTTGAATACAGATTCTTTCGATTCTGATTTTTTCGCTGAACAACTTTGCGAGTAACTGAAAAACTCGGTGCATTTTCCATAGACTACGTTTAGAGGCTCGTTCCTACACCCTGAGGTGTTCTTAAACTTTATTTTCAAATTACATAAACTTTCAACATTGTAGCTGATTTATATCGTCCTGTGTCCTTGCAAAATGAGTTAAATTGTTCTTTTAGCTGAAGATGGTAGAATATCTGGAAGTAATTTTTGTCGACAGTCCAGGACCGCCGGCTAAAATATCATTGAGCAGCTTTTATGCAACCTTTGTGAATCTTATCTATTTAAATCATGCGTTTTAGAAATAAATACCCAAAAACGAACGGCATCAACTGCCTTGCTGCAGCATCTTGTGCGGGCTGCAGCTGGCCAAATTCACCATGGATAAGGTAGTCAATTTGAACTGTAAAGCAGTCTGAATGGGTATTGGGAGATCCATATCGCAAGCAAAGGCACCGGGACGCCATGGCCAAGTGTAAACTTGCAATAATGTACACACTATTTATATTTCAGTCAACACGAGCGCAAATTCTTGCCGGAGGCTGCATGACAGCGAATGAGAAGGATGAGAAGCCTTCCTTGATAATAACCTCTTAATTCCTTCCTAATCGCCGTCAAGCAAGAAAACGCTTCAAAGCCCAACTGAGCTCTTTTTGACTCGAGATCATTTGCCGTGGCAAAGGTAATGGTTGACTTTAGGATAGGAGTATTGGAGCTGCTGGCAGTGCATTGCTGATGATAGGAGTGAGATACCAACGCACGGACAATGCCTTCAAGATGACGTTGGTTACGAGGTAGTGTTGCTGACAAGAATCTGCTACTAGCAGAAGGCAGAAGGCTTTAATAATTAGGTTTTCGTTGAGAGGACAACTTGTCCTTCTCTATTATTGCAATTGATGCCTTGGCTGATGCAAGTGTCACCATTACACTACTGCAAACACAATGCGACCATTCGCCTGACGCAGGGAAAAGAGTATTGATTCTGGCTAAGAGTAGGGGAGGAGCATGAATTTATTCAGCTGTGCACCGTAACGGGATTTCAACAGATCTTTATATGCGAATAAGATTCATTTTTCATTTGCAAATGATAAAATCACATGTCAATTAAATTCAAATTACTCGTTCATCGTTGGATAAATATTCTATTTGCATATGCAAAACGACTGGATATTCAATCATATAGTTATTTTTTTTTATTAGAAAGGAATCCCTAAACCTTCCTACTCATTTACTATCATAATAAGTACGCTGTCAAAACAGACCTCGCGTGTAGCGCCTCCTTGCATCATCATAAGCTGGTTGGCAGCCTCTCACAGCATCTGGATCACGAGGTCAATAATTGCTTCCATAATGTAATGAAAGATTCTGGCCCCTTTTCAGATAAATACTTTCTGTAGAGGAATTTGGGTGGAAATTCAATTGTACACTTTGCAAGCCCCAATGCCTAGGAAAAATATTCAATTTGTGAAGTTGGAAGGTGTTAAGGAACATATCATAAAGTAAAAATGAAGACTAATAGGTGTCGCGTGAATACAGTATCTTAGCTACCATTGATAACATTTGTGAAGGTTATTGAGGTATGAAAGAAACTGGAGCCTGTAGAGTGTAAACAAGAAATCAAGAAGGACCGTAAATGGAATAAAATGACGAAACGGGCAAATAAAACTACATTTATCTACAAGAGAACCACACAATGGGAAGTTGGGATTGCCACCTTGAAGTATTTCGTAGGAAGTATACAGCCAGCCATAACCTATCCGGTACGACCGACGAACGAGTGAACCAAACAATGTTGTTAAAAGACTTCTGCCGTGTAAGAATTCAGTGAGCCGGAAGACGCTCAGGCATCTTATTGAATCAACCGCTGGACATTGAAACTTGACAGTGACGGGCCGAGAATGCTGACGTTGGGATCTTCACTAACGGCATCCGTTAACTTAATAAGCATTCTAGGCCTTGATTGTTACTGATAAGGACGGCCCATGCTAGAATGAATGAGTTTGTTTACCTAATACCTCTACCATTGGGTTTACCTAAGACCTCTACCCTTTGCTTATACATGCTATGAAACTCAATGAATCGGAGTTGCTGCTTCGATGGCCAGACGTTCCTTCACCTATGAGTATTCAGTATCATAGGAGAAAATAAAATTAACTAACACGCGCATGTAGAGTTGTGTGGATTCGCCTGATTTGAAGCCCCTCGACATGTGAAATGGACCGTGAGTTGGTAACCAATTAATACATTTTCCTTGCAATTTCTGTTTTCTTGTCATTTCTAAAAACCACTGTCAAAGAAGATTCATCTGCAGCCTGTATCCTGGCTACAGATGAATTTTAACTATGATTATCCTAAACAAAGAGTAGCTGGTGCTGCCACCTGGCAAACGGTCCTAAATTGACCGATGAAATTAAACTATGGACTTAACAGAACCCGCACGTTTCGGTGTATAATGCTATTCTGTGGGATCTCGCGCGGCAATACGTGTCTGACGGCCCAATTTCAGTCCAGTAACAGGTCAAAAAAGGTGTTCTGTCCAATTAACGGTTCCCGTCCATTGAAGCTTGCCATACGCCGTTCTGCTTTACAGGTGAGTGGGCTGTTCGTAACAGAACGTGAAATTCTGAGTACAAAACACGAGGGGGTTAGGAAATATAAATATTATCTCCGGCACTGCCACTGGGGCAACTTCCAGAGGTCTCGGCTGCTAAAAACATCTACTGCAGGCAGTCTCTCGTGATTTAGGGTGCTTGTGTGAGCGAATAAGAGGAATGAGAGGTGGTGGGCAGGAGGTGATGGGTTGGAGGTGAGCCCGGCGGGAAGTGGTGAGGGAAAATTGGTGATCGTACCTTCACTTTAAGCGTGAACACAGAGAAGTGTTAGTTGACAACAGAAATAGCGGTTCCTCACATTAACAGCTGTGCATCTTAACTGCACAAACAGGGCTTCCTCATTTTTTTCCTGATAACACCAGTAGGGCATCTTGTGTGTGTTAGCAATGCTTTCTGGAACCCCATCAAGAAATCCTGACTGCCCTCACAGTGTATTTTGACTGAACCAGAAGTTCATTCTGTCTGCACCAACAGCGCTTCTTGACTACACAAGCAGTACTTCCTGATTGCACCAGCAGTGCACACTAACTGCACCAGAATTCCTTTCTGACATCATCCATAGAAATCCCCGATTCTATAACATCTGAAGATATTTACATGCCTCTGATGTTACAAGCAAAACCATTTTTTCTACACCTGAAAATATTTTTCCTAACTTTTACCTGCGTCGAAGAGTAAAAATAAAGCGCAAAACACCGAATTCGGCGAAGAAGAGAGGGAATTGACAACGGATAAACTCGACCATGAAGGGTGGGAAGGGGGTGGGCGATGGAGCACCGACGCTGTTTTTAACACTACACTGCAAGGCTCTGGTCAAACTTCCCTTAACAGCGCCCTGAACAACTGAACTTAAGTTGAAACGTCACTGGTCTGTTAATGAACGAATAGTCTGATGAAATACAAAGACTCGCATGCCCTGATAACTCTTTTAGCTCTTCATAGTCACTAGGGACCTCCCGTCAGGCGGTTGAGAGTTAAGGGATTTTGTAATATTGTGGCTCGGTTCAGTAGCTGAAGTTAACTTTGGACATTAATAAAAATTAATGAACTGTTGTTAGCCGGCTGTGCTGTGCGGTAGCTGCAGTTAAATGACAGGTTTAGTTTAAAAATAGGGGACTTCTGTAAGTTCGTACTTTTGTACAGTGGTGCAGTTAAACGATGTGCTCACTCAAACATTTAGGGATTTCTGTAAGCCTGTGACTCGGTTCAGTGACTTTACAAACATAGTGTTTGTCTCAATCAAAAAGTCTGTAACGCATCCGATCAACGATGCCTAAAAAAATCTTACACAAATTATTTTCACTGAGTCAACTTTTCTTATTTGGAGACCCTCCTACGGCTCATCTTTCTTTACACCTCATCAGTTGTTAAAAAAAATATTTTTCCCAAAGCAAGCATTCCCAGCATGAGCTCTACTTTGTTGCCTTTATTGGTCAGGCATTGCTCTGCAAGAAAGCTTAGAGGCTGGATGATACCGGCTGGATGATGAGACTGAGGGCACTAGATAAACTTGACTTGCTTCAGGTAGGAGCCTTCCAAACACAACGCGGCGAGCGTTACAAAAGAAGCAGCAACAGGCAGTGGCTGTCTTGTAAGGGTCCCTGTTTCCCCGCCACACACGGAAATAATGACATGAAATGTATTTTTGTGTGCAACAATATTTTTTCTTCGTAACGCTATCTGTGAAAGAGTGAACCAATTAACTATTTAGATGACGCTGGCAGCATTTTAATCACAATTCTTTCCTCTAACAAGCAATAAAGTAGGACGAGAGCTTTGCGGATCATGAATACCAATACCATGCGCAACGTCTCTCTGACGTGCGTAACGAACGGCTTGGAACAATGAACAGGGCGGGGCGTCGTGTTGTGAAGTGGTAAGAAGATGGGATGAAAAGGTGGAGAGAAGGCTAACGGGATTGGAGGGAGCAGGGCTTCTAGGGCAGAATGAGAGTATAGGGCAAAAGGGTGGGCTAATATGGATTGGAGGTTCGAGAGGATGTAAAATCGGGAAATTCTTATCTCCGAAATTGCACATTGATAGCTGAATTGTATATCCGGCAGGTGGAGGAGAAGAACGTGGAATTTGGCTGGGATGTAAGTTTGGCCAGGTAGATTAGACAAGTTCTGCAGAAGGAGAACGTTGCATTTTGCTGGAGTGAAAGCTGCATCAGGCAGAGGAGGTGGGGTCCAGCATTTTACTGGAGTAAATGCTCCATAAGGTGGAGAGAAAGCCATTGCATTTTGCTGGAGTGAAAGCTGCATCAGGCAGAGGAGGTGGGGTCCAGCATTTGACTGGAGTAAATGCTCCATAAGGTGGAGAGGAGGCCATTGCATTTTGCTGGAGTGAAAGCTGCATCAGGCAGAGGAGGTGGGGTGCAGAATTTGACTGGAGTGAATGCTCCATAAGGTGGAGAGGAGGCCATTGCATTTTGCTGGAGTGAAAGCTGCATCAGGCAGAGGAGGTGGGGTCCAGCATTTGACTGTAGTGAATGCTCCATAAGGTGGAGAGGAGGCCATTGCATTTTGCTGGAGTGAAAGCTGCATCAGGCAGAGGAGGTGGGGTCCAGCATTTGACTGGAGTGAATGCTCCATAAGGTGGAGAGGAGGCCATTGCATTTTGCTGGAGTGAAAGCTGCATCAGGCAGAGGAGGTGGGGTGCAGCATTTGACTGGAGTGAATGCTCCATAAGGTGAAGAAAAGGCCATTGCATTTTGCTGGAGTGAAAGCTGCATCAGGCAGAGGAGGAGGGGTGCAGCATTTGACTGGAGTGAATGCTCCATAAGGTGGAGAGGAGGCCGTTGCATTTGGCCGGAGTGAAAGCTGAATCAGGCAGAGGAGGAGGGTGCGTCATTTTGGTAAAACGGACTCACAAAAGGTAAAAGAGGAAGACGTGGCATTCCGCTTGATTTCATGCCAACTTACTATCGATAATTCCTCATTGACTATAACGATACGTGCCGGATTTTTTCGTCACATGCAGATCTGTAGTGACATGTCATCCTCTTTAAAATACGTTCATGAAAAAACGATGGTTATTTTCTGAATATGATTTATGAATGTAAATGCACAAGTTATGTAAGCGGTACAAACTAGTATGGATAGTACAGGCTGCAAAGCCTCGTCTGAGCATGTTTGAAGTTGTGTGCTTCTACAGTTTATGAATTTGGATCCGGACGCATTGGG
>SDVV010009901.1:0-16489 GCA_016164225.1 Gammarus roeselii | reverse complement strand
ATGCTACCTGTACGCACTAGGGTGCGTATATATACTCTTTAAGTTCAAAAGGATTGGAAGCGGAGGTCCGTTTCGAGTAAGCGTTTTTTCTTTTGCGCACCAGCGTGCGTCTGACATTGCTAAAATTTTCACTTCCTTTCTAACGTTAAAAGCGTTGTTTTGTTTTTTCCTCGCACACCTAGGCGTGCGATCCTATTGGAATCAATGATCATCGAGCCCTACGGGGGAGCCTATTATGACTCACGTTGAGGCTCTGGTGGAAATGAGGCCCAAATCAAATCAAAATCATCCTTTCGGTAACATACCCTAAAATTCGGTACCGACGGGGACACCGGCAGGACGTTGTTCAGGGCAATAATAATCACGCATCGACTACGGAGCCGTTGTTTACGGTTGAGCAGCTAAAACTACCCTCGAACCCTTCTCGATCAACGTAAATAACGCAATGCCTATCACAACAGGCTCGTTCCGTTCCACTCCCATCGAATTTCTTAACGTGCTCGCCAACGAGCTTCCGCTCCGGCGAGGCAAACTTTAGCTATATCGCCAACATATCGCCAACATTTCCGATAAACGCCTCTTCACGGCTGATAAAAATATTTGCACACTGTTATCCCTGCACGTGGACAACCTACTGGCCTCGCTAAACATCAACCGTAAGGCTATCAGGCCTACATTCTCCCACCGAATCCTTCAAATTAACACACCAACAGGGATGATCAACTCACCACCAGTCAACCTAGATTCGCACGCATATCCTAAAGCAACTACTCCTACCATCGGTCACCGACAGGAATTTCTGAGACTACTCGAGGAAAAATATCCAGAGCACCGACATATATACACAGATGGCTCCAAAGCCGCGGATGGAGTGGGAGCCGCCGCTGTGTGCGGAGATATACCACTTTTGGCTACCCTCCCACATGAGGCCTCTGTGTTCTATGCAGAGCTCTACGCACTCGCACTAGCCATCTCTATTGCAAAAACACACCGCCTTCCCAGATATGTCCTATTCTCAGACAGTCTGATTGCTCTCGCTCAGCTAAAAACTTTGCACTTCGAACACTCTCACCTACGTAAAATGCAGCACAATCACTTCATAATGTCCGAGGCGGGTCAAGCGGTCGAATTCTGTTGGATCCCTGGACACGTGGCAATAAGAGGAAACGAGCTCGCAGATTCGCTGGCTAAACTGGCGGCTACCCGACATGAACAATTGATCGCTATACATTACCAGAACTGGTTCCCTATCATTAACTCGCATATAACTTCCCGATGGAATGACATGTGGCAACAGAGTGGACAAAAAATGCTTTCAGTCAAGCCTTCGCTTGTAGAATGGGAAACAAAGTTCTCAAACAGAAAAGACCAAATGTTCAACAACCGCTTACGCACGGGACACACGTGGGTAACTCAGTCACCTAATGGATGTAGACATGGGACCGGATGCGCCACCATGCCCCTGTTGCCACCAGGTGGCAATCATCGTGAAACACTTACTGAAGGATTGCAATGCACTCGCAGCAGCCCGAAGAGCTTTTCTGAACCCCCCGTGTAACCTACAAAGCCTACTCACTGACCATACCTACCGAAAAAAACGTATCGCTTTCGGAAAACATACCGGACTATACGAAGCTGTCTAAACCCCAAGCATCTGATGAAGCAAGGTTGTCTCTCCACCCCACATCGGACAAGCGATAACAATACGTCTACATAGATTTCCCTTTTTTCATGATGATAAATTTTGTATTGTTTATTATATATCTAGGTTGGTTGAGCCTAGGTGACCCTGGGCATGGGGGGTACTCGTGATACCCGCGGGACTCGGGTCCCGGACCCTGGGTTTCGGGAACCCGGGGGACTTGGAAGACCAGAAGGATTTAGCGGGACCCACTTGGACCCTTCTGGGGTCTTTTGGGACCCGCTTGAGGCCCCTCTAAATCCTGGAATCTCTGCTCTCTACCCTACGCTGTGAAACCCATACACAGAGGAATCTATATATGTGGAGTGCTTGAGTGGAGAAATAAGTTATTACAGTCCTCAGCATTGCTGACGCAGAAAAAAAGAGAGCCGCGTCGAGGCTGGTCGAGGTGCGTCGAAATCAGACTAGTCGAGACTGGCCGAAATGATTCAAGACAAGCCGAGATGAGCTGAGACCAGAGGATTCGAGGGACTCGGGGAGCTCGGGGGACCAGAAGGACTTAGGTTTCGACAATACTATGCGTGCGCACTGCACGCGTACATATAACTTTTGAGGTTCTCAGAGGTTGGAGGTGGGGATTTGTTTCGTCTTTATCGTACCTGAATAGAGGAGTTTGTACTACAACTAAAATAGACCGCGGAGCTGCAAACATTGTGTTGCGTTGCTGTCGCAGCTTACTTTGTCTGTGTAGCTGTAAACCTTGTACCAATCTCGACGATGCTACCTGTACGCACTAGCGTGCATTCATATTAATCTTGGAATTCTAAATGATAAAAAAGCGGAGATCCGTTTCTTCTAAGCGTTTTTCTTGTGCGCACCAGCGTGCGTCTGACACGACTGAAATTTTCAAATGTTCTAACTTTGTCATCGTTGTTTTTCTCGCACGCCTCGGCGTGCGAGCCTACTGGAATCCATGATCGTTGAGCCCTACGGGGGAGCCTGTTATGACTCACGTTGAGGCTCCGGTGGAAATGAGGCTTAAATCAAATCAAAGCACCAGCTTGCGTATATGCCGCAGTCGAGAGGTGTTTGATTTGCATCTGACAAGATCAATCCTTCCGCACACAAAGGCATACGAACCTACCTGAATCGATGATCTTCGTGTCATACGGGGAACCCAATGAGGACTCGCGTTGAGGCTCTGGTGGAAACGAGGCTTAAATCAAATCAAATTCGGACACACGTTGAGGACAGATGATTGATGAAAGGGTGATGAAAGCGGAGGTGAGAGTACGTAGGTCTTGACGTAGACCAAATTTTGAGGGGATGGGGCAGCCTCTGAAGAGGAAAGCTTTTAGTGTGGAGGTAGCGAGAGAGCGTGCAATGGATAAGCGTGAGTGTTGAATGGTCATGAATGGATGATGCCTGACGCGGCCCTGACGCGCTATCCCGCCGTAGGCATCTCGTTGACGCCCTCGGTGGCAATTATTCCATCCGTAGAATGCAAGTCTAAACTAAAGTGGAATGCTCATATCTTTTAACACGGTAGCACGTTATGTTCCTTACTGGGTTGAGGTATTTCCATCTCGCTACTATCACAGGGTCCACGATAAGCAGTCGCGTATTGCCTGCGTTTTTTTGCTTCCCTCCTGCATACGGATATCCTCTCGTATCATGACCCAAATCACACGACAGCTAGGGACATCTACTCCCAGACAACTCACGCGGTTTTTCCGTACTTTCACCTTAGAGATACTCATAAACCCTCTTCATGACACTTGCTCTATGACAAAAAAGATACTGACGGCCTATTTTCTGAAATTTTATGATTCACAAACAATATACTAATTTCGTGACCCGGTCTCATACTAAGCGGTTTTCCTCACAGGAATCAAATTACATTCTTACTCAAACGTTCTCGATGTTGCACAACACACTTGACCCTTTCAATTCCATCTGCTGCCCGTGCCCTACGGGGGAGCCTTTTATGACTCAAGTTGAGGCTCTGGTGGAAATGAGGCCCAAATCAATCAATCCATCTGCTGCCCATTATTTCTCGAGTTATTACCAATCAGGACTTTCACATCATCTCTGTACCCACAGTTTCCAATCAGTGCCTCATCATCCACACATAAACGGCTCCCAGTCAGAGCCTCTTTACCATACTCACATTAACAGGTTTCAATCAGCAACTCATCATTCCTTCGCACCAACAGTTTCCAATCAGCGCTCTCTCATCACCCCCAAACAAACGGTTTCCAATCAGCGCATCTTCATCATCCCCATATGACCAGCTCCCATTCAGCGCTCTCTCATCATCCCAACCTCAACAGTTTTCAATCAACTCCTCTCATCATCCCCATAGCACAAGCTCTTAGCTTCGCGCAGAGGCAGTATCGTAACCAATAAGGTCAAGTGAGTTTGAAAACACCATCGTATACTGTTCATCGCGTCTAAACTCCAAAATTTACAAGTTTCCTGGGTATAGGAGCATATTTTTTTGCTGAGGGCTGGTCACCGCTCTAAGCCGAACATTGGTCCGAGACCGAATATAGTCTCAAGTTCTACGTAGAGTCGACCCGTTGACACCCTGCTCCTAAAGTTCTAGTCATTTGCTTCCCCCTCGCGGGAATCAACTTGCAAAGGGATCTGCAATCTCTCGGCATTTAGAGTAACCCATATGACATAGTGTTCCATACAGGCTCCATCAGTGAGCGTGTACGTAGCATGAAACGGTTGCATGTAACAACAGCAAAGACAGAGCAATATTATCAATCCAGGAGATGGATAGAGGTACGTGATATACATGAGTGTACGTATCAGGTGTAATGATAAAGATTTGATGTTTATGAACAAATTAAGTTTGCATGCTGTATCACCCAATAAATATCCCCTGTTTTATATAGGTAGTTTAAAGGTGGTTGTAGGCCCCTGTCTTTAGCGGGGAAATGTGCAACTCCCTTTCAAAAGTTATTTTAAATGCTCAGTCATGGAGAGTCGCATGACCTAGGGCTAATGAACTGCGTATCCAAAATGCATTGGACGCCAGTCTGCGTGCATACTTGGATATTCATTTCGCATTCTCTCAGTGCATTATTCGTCAATGTCATTTTCCGTTTATTTCAATATTTAATAGTGCAATTCATTTTTTTCTTCTCCTTTGTCATTATTCAACATATTGCTGATGCACTGAGAAAAAAATTAGTGGTGGAGGCGTTGGAAAAAAGTACGTATCAGGTGGTAGCAGCCGAGTGTACTGAAACGCCGCATTTTATTCAGCAAACCACTCGTCAATCTCGACAAACCTGGCGTGTGAGGCGAGACATTGACGTCGCCCAAAACACATATTTGCTGCTCCTCTCGACTTTCCATTATATTATCATGTGCATCCATATAATTTAAGTATCCCTTGAGGTTATCATTCGAGTTAACCGTTTAAATAGAGGTCGTCAAATGTAACGCTCAGGTCCAAGATTATATCTCAATCGTACTGTCTAATTTCGATAATTGGGCCCAAAAATCCTTGCCAAGTGAATGTTAGTCTCCCGAGTGGCCTTCCTACCCTTATTTATTTGGACATATTGATCGAACAAATTGAGAATGAACACATTTCTTCTCCCAAAGAGGAAGGTAAGGTAATCTGCCATGGATGCAACCACGTCTCCTACAGGGCTACCAAATCTGCTTGTTTTCATACATCAGCCACATACCCTTCACAATTGCCGGCCAATCAGAAACAATTGAAAGGAATGATATGAATTGTTCCCATATTACCAACGTCTTGCGAATCCATCATGTACTAACTGCTGCACTGCATTCCCGCGCCCTTCACGAGCTTTTCTCGTGAAGGGCGCACGTAAGTGCTGTCTGATGTGTTTAATCATCCATCTCAGGGGAAACTTGCTTCTAGGGCACGGCAGTGATACAAATAGTTTCGCCATGCCCTTAGTCGCGGTGCTCTGCTGTACAGTGCGGCCATTTTCAAACTAGGATTCTTCCTCGCCGCTTTCTTGTTCTTCCTCAGAGCTGAAATATCGACGAATCCTTGTTGATTGCTCGGAAATTGGTCATCCGTTTCACTTGCATTCAGGGAGATACTTAGTTTACGGATAGTCATCCGCGGTGTCTCACTGAACTTCGATTTGCTGGCGCGTGAGGGGGGATAGGTGTGCCTAATCTTGGTAGTGATAGTATTGGTGGTGCTGTGTTGTTAATGCAGGAAGTTGTAGGCATGTTCGTGGCGATGGCAGAGCCTGAGTGTTGCCTTTGCTGGCTAGGAGAGGCAGGGTGTTGCCGTTGTTGTTGCTCAACCCCAGCTCCTCATGCGATGGAGGAGCCACGACCAGCGCACAGTCTGAAACCCACCGACGTGTACGTGTTGGGAGTGCTTCAGTATGTACAAGGCCTTATATTAGGTCTGTACACCTGAAGAAGCTCATACTGTCTCGCATGCGCTTCTTCAAATCTCGCACTGGCTTGATGTTATGGTGGAGCTTGCCGGGTGCGGTAGCTGGGCATGACGTCATGACGTGCTCGACCGTATCGGGTGAACCCCGGCATCGCAAGCAGAGATCGGAAGGGTTATTCTGCAGTTTATGCTGGTATGACTGGAGGGGCGTGTGGTACCCGCACCTTAGCCACGCCAGGTGGATCCTGCCACTCCTGGGCAACCCCATCTCCTCCACGTCCCATTCAAGCGGGTGACTGCAGGACTGTGTCGACTCTTTGTTCATCTAATTCAAGAGCTGTGAAGTATGTGCGTATCTCTTTGTGCATAGATGTGTTATCTGAAGGGTCAGGAATAGTCACATAAAGAGAACCGAAGTGTATATATGTGTGTTTTGTAGGTGTCGGTTGGTTGGACGAGGGTTCAGTAGGTTGTGGCAGGGATGTGCGGGGTCTGAAATCTTGTTTAAAAAATGGATCACTCTCATATCACGATGATGTTTCAAAGGGAAGAGCTTGGTTTCCTCATGCAAGTGCGGATTAGGTGTAGTCTGTGTGCAGCCCGTTACGATGCGCAAGGCCGGTGTTCTATGTCCCTTGCAGGGAGTTGATGTGTGTGGGTGCAAGGTTAGAGGACCAAGCGGTGTTTGCGTAGGTAATTACGGACCTGATGAATTGTTTGTACATAGTATTGTAATTGATTCCTTAGAGTGACCATAAGAGGTTGTAGTGAGTGCTCGAGACACGTTCAGTCTGGGTCTGGCTTTGATGTCGATGTTGTTTTTGTGAGGCTTGAAAGTCATCCCCGTGTTATAAGTTACTCCAAAGATGGTTGTGGATTACATCGACATCTCCGCCGCGCCATGGGAGAGGTAAGCGTTTAATTCGATCCCTGGATTAACGAGGTTGTATTTACTAAATGTACATATGAGATTGGTTTACGTTCACCGAGATAAAGATCACCGCTCTCACCGAGAATCGAACCTGGGACAGTCAAGTGAACTAGCAGGTTGTCCATCCTTTTATGCCGCCTTGGTGTAGTGGATATAGCACCCAAGTAACCACTTGGCTGTCCCGAGTTCAATTCTCGATGAGGGCGGTGATCTCTATCTCGGTGAGCGTAAACCAAGATCAGATGTATACAGATACAGATACAGACACTAGGCCGCATCCCCCAGAAATGGGGGTGGCCGACGGCAAGGCGCACCTCACACCCTCATACGCGCACGCTCACACAACTTAGCCCTTTTGTGCTAAAGGGTCCGGCCGGTACCCCTGCAACGTACACTCTGGGTCACGAGTGCAGTTCGAGGATCAGTTGTCAGCAGCAGGGCCTGACAGTTTTCACTGGTTTACCCCCGCTGCGTCATAATGGCCGGGCCCCCCCACACCCACGACCATCTCGACAGCGGGATGCCAAGGGCGGGAAAGCACATCAGAGCAGCGTCAAAATCAACCATTCACAACCATTCTCCACTCACGCCTGTTCATTGCACGCTGTCTTGCCACCTGCACATTCACGTCTCTCGTTCCTAACGTCTGCTTCACACCATCCATCCACACAAATTTCGGTTTCGCGTGTTCTGAGATGGTTCGGGCACATGGAGAGGATGGATGAAGGGAGATTGGTGAAAAGGGTGATGAATGCGGAGGCGAGTGGTTGCAGGCCTAGAGGTAGACCGAAATCAGAAGTACTTTCGAAAGATACAATCTCGTTAATGCCGGGATCGAATTAAATGCTTACCTTTCCCATGGTGCGGCGGGGATGTTGATGTAATCACACAGTGTAGAGCACAGAATGTCTTGAACCAGCAGGTTATCCATCCTTTTACGTCGTTTTGGTGTAGTGGGTATGGCACCCAGGTAGCCACATGGCTGCCCCGGGTTCGATTCTCGATGAGGAAGGTGAACATTACCTATGTTAGTAGAATAGTCGAAAATAACATACATACAACTGAATGATTATTTAGTGAAGCATTTCATTCCTTATCGTGGTCAATATGGGTTTCAGAATAAAAAATTGACAGTACAAGCAATATTCTTAAAAAATTATTTACTATCCGTATTTTTAAACTTTTGAAAGGTATTCGATAGCGTTGACCATACTAGTTTGCTTCCCAAATTGTGCGTCAATGGAGTACGGGGATTGGCGTTGGATTGGTTTCGGTCGTTTCTCGTCAGTGGGCAACAAAATACTGTAAGAAATAACTTTAAACCAAATCTTCTCAAATAAGTCATGGCGTACCTCAATGCTCAATCTTATGGCCTTTATTGTTTCTAATTTTTATTGACGGTCGTCCAAATTCTTCAAATCTATTCAAGGGCATCTGATTTTCCGATGATGGTACCTTTGTCAGCCTCGATGCATGTTGATAAAAATCAAATCTTTTACATTCTCATACAAACGTAACATTGATATTCCTTCGTTAAAAATGGGAAACGCTAATATTATTGTAGTGTATCAATTAAGTTCCTCCGCATGCATTACGACCGTCATGTTGAATCAAATATCGTGTAGATTATATCTCCATCGTATAAATTAAAATATTTTCTACCTCCAGAAGATATCAAAAAAATTTATTCATCAATAGTTCAACCCTTTATCTATGGAATTGAAGCCCTGTTTGCAAGCTGTGAAAGATACAAAATAAAATGGTTGTCATGCAAAAGGAAGCATGCAGATCTATGAATACCATCTCATTTACAGAACACACTAGAATTTATTTCAAATCGATGAATATTCTAGAATTTAAGGATCTTAATAGTTTCCAAATTCTAGTCTATATGTATACAACTGTTCATTTTGACCATGATAGGTATTACCTCGAGCATTTACAGTACCAGTCTGATGGACGACTGTCCATTTTGACCATGATAGGTATGTATTACCTCGGGCGTTAACAGTACCAGTCTGATGAACAACTGTTCATTTTGACCATGATAGGTATTACCTCGATCATTTGCAGTACCAGTCTGATGGGCAACTGTTCATTTTGACCATGATAGGTATTACCTCGAGCATTTACAGTACCAGTCTGATGGACAACTCTTCATTTTGACCATGATAGGTATTACCTCGGGCATTCACAGTACCAGTCTGATGGACAACTGGGCATTTTGACTATGATAGGTATTACCTCGGGCATTTACAGTACCAGTCTGATGGACAACTCTTCATTTTGACCATGATAGGTATTACCTCGGGCATTTACAGTACCAGTCTGATGGACAACTGTCCATTTTGACCACGATAGGTATTACCTCGGGCATTTACAGTACCACTCTGATGGACAACTTTTCATTTTGACCATGATAGGTATTACCTCGGACATTTACTGTACCAGTCTGATGGACAACTGTTCATTTTGAGCATTTACAGTACCAGTCTGATGGACATTCGTACTCAATAAATCAAGTCTTACAATATAACAGGGTTTAATAAAGCCTATTATACCTCCATGGATAGGTCACTTTTGGGATAAGTTTAGGCCTAGGTAGGTTGCAGTTAGAGCAGTGTGCTTCTTCGGGCCCTCTACCTGTTTATGTGTAGGAACTTTGTTCATGATCTCACTAAACATGTGATCAAGTTCTGTATCCTGCTCGGTTGATGTTCATTTGTAATACAAAAATTGTAAACAGGTCTGGTAATAAAGCGTATCACATTTAGATGTGTACCATATTATTTATGTTTTAGTTTTCCTTAAATAGTATGGAGTATTTTGAGGGCTATTTTAGATATTAGTTTAATTCAAGTAAGTCATTCTAAGGATAGGTTTAGGTCTCGTTAGGTTGCTCTTAAAGCAGTTTACTTGCCCAAACCCACGTACTGTTTCTGTGCATAAGCTTTGTTGATATTCTTGCGAAACCTGTAATCAGGTTTATATTCTGCTCGGTCGAATTTCCTTTGCAGTAATAATTTCTTAAACAGATGTGGTAACAAAGTATTTGAAAGTGTTTCAAAGTGTTATTTGATTTTGCGCAACCACAGCCAAACATATCTTCATGATCCATGCCGGGTATTTTAAAATGATTCCCAGTCTTTACGTGCAGAGTTATTTCTCGCTTATATAAGTTCGTGAAAAATGGATCACTAAACTAAATAAATGTCTGAATGTGTGGAAGGGTATGAGACCAGATGCAGTGACTGTTAACGAGAATGGGGCCGTGTTCAGGCGGTATGACATGAGCAGTTTACACATGACTCAAGCGTCCCTGGACACACGTACAGAGCATGGCGACCGACAGAGGATGGTGTTAACGAGACTTGATCATGATTTCATCTAAATTGTAATGCTGGTTATCACAACTCATGGACACAATGTGTACACAGTTTGAGAATCACGTGTGAAACAAAATGTGTGGTCTCTACGAGCCATGGTCGATCTCAGGCCTCGACCTATAAACATGTTGTGCACCAGCTCTCAAGCTACATCCGCTAAGCCGATGTTTGATATGTATTATGTCATATGAAGTTAGGAATCGGAAAAATTATATAGCTAGTGATCCAAGATTTCGGTTTCTTTAGCTTTACGCAGCGGCAGTATCGTAACCAATGACGGACAATAAACCGAGAAATTGACATCGCACACTGTTCTTCGCGTCTAAGCTCCAAAGTTTTCCAAGTTTTCAAGGTATAGAAGTTTCATTTTATTTTGCTGTATCAAAATAAGAGCCGGTCACCGCTCTAAGCCGAACATCGCTCCGAGACCGAATATCGTCACGTAAAGGTTAAAGTTTTCAACTTGAAGAGATCGAACACCATCTATTTAGAGCAAAATCGATACCGCACCTCGAAGGGATACACCCTGGGGGTATCCCAGGCTCACCCGCCTTCCCGCGGCCTCCTTCGTTAACAACCAAATTTAATTCGTCCCTTTGTGTATATATGTTTTGATTTAAAAGATCCGTCTCAGTTTGTGGTTACATTCTCCCCCCTTAGTGTACAAAGAGGTGAGCCCCCACTGACACCGGGGTTTTCCATTTAGAATCGAAACCAACTTAAATAAAATAAAAAAATCAACAAAATCGGTACCAAAAAAAGTTTATATTTAAAAAAACATACATCAAAAATATATATTTTTAAGTCTAGTTGTAAGATTATATTTTGGTTAGTTTTAGGAAAGTGTATAAATATACTTATATACATCTAAGTTTGTATGTAGAGAAGGCCCCAACTTCAGTCACTGAGAACCCCGGGTAGAAGCGGAGGATCAAACAATGGGCAAGACCAAGCCCTATCGGAGAGGGGCTGACGGCCCCTCCAGAACGTCGCACTCAACCCTGTCTGCGAGAAAAAACGACGAACCCCTCAGAAGCTCCTCATCGACATGAGACCTGACTCAAGTAGTAGTTGATGACACAAATGAACGCTTCTCGAAGCTGGACGCGAATATAATTAGAGTATATAGTGACAAAAACCGCTTTCTAGAGTCACATATGGTGGGGCAGGGAAGGGGGTCAGCTGCACAAAACGTGCAATCTAGAGTCAGTGTCGAAAGACGGGTAGGAACCGCTTTGGCGCGTGAGTCAGCTAACGGGCGACTCATTCTGACGGATGGACGGACAGCTTTCGAATTATTCATAAAGTATGTTAATAGGTTATATATATTATTA
Organism: Gammarus roeselii; assembly: GCA_016164225.1. Lineage (NCBI taxonomy): Eukaryota > Metazoa > Arthropoda > Malacostraca > Amphipoda > Gammaridae > Gammarus > Gammarus roeselii. Next base: position 4,788 of record SDVV010009901.1, on the reverse strand, counting down.
GGTGTTTATATGGTAACAGGTTATCTAAATAAACCGTTTACACACTACCTTTGGTATTCGCATTTCAATGCTGGGCATACTGCATTGCAATTTCGTTGCATGTCATGTTGCTTGTATGCATTTTAAATACTTTTCTTCTGAATGTTTAGGATATTGATATAATACACTTATAAGATCATTTTTATTGATAGTAAATCTAACAGTTACATAATAATTTACATGCAGTATTGAAGGTTAGGACTCCACACAGTTCCCGCTTGCACAAATGTTGATTTTCAAGACACGTTCTTGATGAATTTTTCAAGCTTGGTATCATTTCTACGTCGTTCGATATTGATCAATTTACACGTGGCATAAATTCAATTAGTTTATTGTTATTTTCTGAGTTTGTTTTTTATCAGTACCCTTCCGCTTTGTTTCACTTACTCCTGCAGTAACTCCTTCATTCATTTTTTTTCGATTGTGAGCTATCGCACACATAGAAAAATATGCTATACAAACAGGTGACTGAAACATTCCTTCAAAGGAGAGCACCCAAGAGTATATTTGACTCACTCGTAGCGGTCGGATGCTTGATATTGAATTTTAGGCAATGCTCTGTGTATTTTCCAGTCGTTCATTTCATATGTATAAAATATCTATTGGTAGTTAGCGAGTTCATGTTTGTATTTTGGATTAATGCGGCAGTTTCGTTACGAAATTCTATCTACCCCATAACACATTATCTAGGTTTGAGCCAGATATATCGGTATTCCATTGACGCGGTGTTCCAATAGCGAGAGTACCTAAACGATATGAATCTATTGTAAGCCATTATGCTGTGTTATGTATACATAGTAATATTCGGTTGATTTATGTTGAATTTGTAGTGTTTTTGGAATTTTGAATAGTTATCTCATACAGTTATAGGAATTTTTAGGATATTTTAGGTTTGTATCGTCCATGTAGTACACTATTTCAGGAATAATTAGTCGGTTATTGCATCATTTTGCTATTTTAAATGTAAATATATAACATTCCGTTACGATCAAGTCGTGGTTACTTTAGTTAAAGAAATGTTAATTTCACCCATTTTTGGACTTAGTTAGAGATTGATTTCACCAGATTTTGTATGTACTATAGCGTGTTCGTTTAGAAGTATTCCACACCATTTACTTTAGGTTTCAGCGTATGTTGCTCGCATGTCCTGGTATCTTATTCACGTCAGTTGTTTGGTTAGTTACATGCTTTTTCCTCGTTCCTCAAGGTTTTTAATGTATGTTTTGGGTATGGTAGAGAATGGATCTTCTTGCTTTGTTATAACTCAAGAGTTTTAGTATGTGTCTTTCAGTTTTGTATGTTCTCTGTACAGTTTAGATCTTCGATGCAAGGTATTGAGTATTTTATACACTAAGGGGATATTAGGATATATTACGATTGTATATACAATGTATACCATTATTTCAGGTATAATTTAGTTACATGTTGTTTATTTTTTAGTGTTTTATATATCTTCTTGCATCCTGGTACAATATTTGACGTGGTTATTATAGATATAGAAGATCCCATTTGTTACAAACTCGGTCATGCTGTTAGGTTATTGTATGTTTATTATAGGACCATTCTCCCATGTTTATGAATGAGGAGTTAGAGGTGTCCCATAGGCAAAAGCCAGTTGTATTTATGCCTATTTGTGTAAGTACCCCGATTTACTATGCTGGATACCATAGTGCATTACAATTTTTAATGTTAATTAGAGCAGAGTAGAGAATCTTAATTGGCTATTTTTTATAGTTGTTGTTGTTGTATGTTTTTTGCACAATAATCATAAGAATGTATGTTCAAGAGTGGTAAGTCCGTTCTGCATCTTTGTGGAATTTCGTTATTGAACCCTAGCAAGTGTATAGTGGAACGTTTTAGAAGATGATTTACTGGATGGTGGGGTCCTGATGAAGAGGTGGCTTACACTCTTTGGTGGTCATTTGGAGTTCATCCATGTTCAACGTGAATTATGTAAGTTCATGTGGACGTCGATCTTAAGTTCCATTGGTTTGTCAGAGAGGTTATCCGACAAGCTGCTATTCGTTGTAGTGGTTTACTTAGGTCATCAGTGAACAGATGCTCAGATTTTAATGATCACACTTTTTGAGACTCCTGTCAGCCCCATTTTGACAACTGTACCTGTGTATAGATTCTTGGTTACGTCCAGGATGTGACTTTGCTCGACGTTGTTCAGAGATGATGGACTGAACAGATGCATGGTACGTCTGAGGTATTGTATCATGACCGGGTGTTACCTTTAAAATTTTGTTGTATATCAGTGGTAGTTTGGTGATAAGCGACCTAGTAAAACATTGCAGAGTTCGTTGTTATGACACGGTGGGCTTCGATTTGTTCTAGTAGAAACATAATATCTTAGTTGATTTTGTAATTTGTTATAGATTTGAACAGGTATCGTAGTAAAATTAACATTATTCCCATGAACTCAGTGTTAAATGTCAGATATTTTCGGTATGGCTGTTATGTTATTAGTATACTGTGGCGACGCTTTTCCTCACCACAAGCCCCCTACTATAGCTGCGCTACTATACTGTACTATGCTTTATCTACTACAAATGTCTTACTATCGCCTCACTACTGTAATAACTACATTTTATTTAATTCTTGCAGTCACGTGTAACTCAAACATTTCCTGAGCCATTCTCATTATACTTCATGTCTAAGTATGCTCATTATGTCCGTGTGTTCTCATCGAGCAATCTCATGCTATGCATTCCGTGTTCTCACACACGCTACTCTTGTGTAACGATGCATAGCACATGTGCTGGCGGCAGTCATAAAGTTAGACCCAGCGTGTATTTCACAGTATCCGTTTGGGATCCTCCGAATGAGATTTCTTCCTTGTCACACTGTAATTGCTAATTAGCCGAAAACGATAAACTTCTGCAACGTCCATCTCTGACGTCACGTTCGCCCAGACCTCTCGATGCCGGCTCGTTGTTCAGTATCCAGAACTAATCGCCAAAATGCGCAAACAACACCAACCGTCACATTTCTTCAGTCCTTTCCGGTCATGCCGTGCCAGGCTATTTTTGCCACGTATCCAGTATCGTTCTTTCAACCAAGCCTTACTAACTTGATCAAAATAACATCATACTTTTACTCATAATTGAAAATAATCAATTCCCTTAACTGAATTCAAAACAATATCAGTGTAATTATTTCTTAAGTCAAATCATTACTTCTTCAAGGACTTATTCCAAATAATCACGTGTTATTTACTGTGTACAGTTGCTACAACTTTCACTTATAGTAGGCTATACTTCTTCCACTCTAACTCTCTCTCTCAGCTGTACTGCACTCAACTCGTAACTCAGCTGTTAAACCCTGAGCATTCATATAAATGCTAAATTGACAAGCGAGCTATGTTATTATAGGTTGATGTTCTTATAAAACCTCAACAAATGTTTATTGTAATATTCATTTATTTTTCTGATTTAATTATTGTTGGAACATGTACAGTTCTGAACATTCATTTCGCGCAGTCAACGCTCAATCTGTACTGTACTTTATCATACGTCTGACCTAGTGCAGAGTAAGACAACATACACTGCGTGGCCCTGCCACCATCACATGCCTGGCCTAGCTAGCTAGCTTGCACAGTCAGTCTCTCACCAGCCACGGAGAATATAGGGTGCCAACGGCCCCGCAAAGGTCGCCCTCAAACTCATTGGGCACCCCGAAACACTTAGTCTTTCACACCGTCACTGATATGAAGCACGCAATCCTCTACCGTCACAAACTCAACCGTCTCCACGATCATCCGTATCCGGAGTGACTTATTCCTTCTACTCTGCTTCACTCACCGTTCCCGATCCGTCTCAGGAGTTCCTCCATCGTCTACGACTGCTCGCCATGGAGCACCTCGCGACCTAGTGCTCATCACAACTACAAACAAATGATCAATCCTCCGCCACATCTCAACTACCTCACATCTCTGGCCATCGTCACGGTTCGGAGCTTTAAGTCGGATTAATCAGATTCAGTGCGCCAACCGAGTCGTCGCGTAAACTGAGCTCTTCAGTGTAGCAAAGCAAGCCCTCACCATTCCGTAAGTCCCGATATCGGATGTTCCTGGTATTTCATGTAACCGCGGGACTTCCATGCCGTGTGATCTAGGACGGGTCTATAAATAGTTCAACGGTACGAATCGCGACTAGGTCAAGCCACGGCTGGCTGTAGGATCATCATTCATGTGTTTGTTATATTGTCAATCTGTCAGGTGTCACCATCGAATCCGTTTTACCGTTGTTATTACATGTCCATTGGTATTTCTGTGCTCATTCCACGATGTCTACCGTAGTCTTTCTCTTTACTGCAATATGTATTGCACGACGCGTTTGGTTGTCAACCCTACTTCGGCTATGAAGGCCACTTGTAAATTTAGCATCGTTTGATCATATGCATCCTAGCATCTCACCAATGTCAATCCATTCATTACGACGAAATATTCCAAATTTCATGTTATACTTACACGATTTACATTCCACGATGTTATCAATTTTCTCATTGACTTCTATGTCATTACGTGATGCGAATCAATCAAATCTTCCTCCATTGCCGTTATCTTGATTCACGGCATGTCATCTTATTATGCATAGTCGGAATCATATCCGTGTTTTCTGTTATTTCATCAGGGGTCATCTACCCTTTTCATTGTTTACAACCGTATCACTATGTCACCAAATGTAACTCATTTCTGGTGTAAATTCGCCCAGTGATTATCCCTAGCGTTCTGTAATATCTATG
>SDVV010009900.1:0-16489 GCA_016164225.1 Gammarus roeselii | reverse complement strand
ACGTGGAGGGTCTTCGCTTAAAAAAACTGGCTGCCACCTAACCCACAGCTGCCGGAACATTCTCCACTCCTGCTGTGGCATCAGCATTTGCATGTTGTTGCCCAGTTTCGCCAGTCAGATCCTGGCTCGGGGATGCGGCGGAGTAGAGAGTTGTCTCCACAGTGTGGGTATCCATTTCTTGAAGGCTTATCAGTAACACAGCTGAGGTATTTGTCCAATCGGTTTTTGAACTTCAGAATGTTTGCTGTGGCTGACAATTGCGGATCACGTTTTATATCACGTATTACCAGCGGAATTCGATTGAATAACCGATTTGATTTGATTTGATCCTCAGTTCCAACAGAGTCCTAACGCGAGTTATAATAGGCTCCCTCGTAGGGCTCGGTGATCATGGATTCCAATAAGCTCGCACGCCTCAGTGTGCGAAAAGAAAAACAACGTTTTTGAGTTTGAAAATTTTAGCAATGTTAGACGCACGCTGGTGGGCATAAGAAACACGCTTAGACGAAACGGACCTCCGCTTCCAATCATATAGAACTTCAAGAGTAATATGTACGTACGCACGCTAGTGCGTACAGGTAGCATCGTCGAGACTAGTACAAGGTTTACGGCTACACGGACAAAGTCAGCTCCGACAGCAACGCAACACGACCTAGACCGCCACACGGTTCAGGTCGACCACAGTACACTTCATTTATTCAGGTAAGACTCAGACGGAACGAATCCTCGCCTCCAATCATTTTGATCTACAAGAGTAATATGTACGCACGCTAGTGCGCACATGTATCGTCGTTGGGATTGGTACAAGGTTTACGGCTACACGGACAAAGTCAGCTCCGACAGCAATGCAACACAATGTTTACAGCTACGCGGTCTAGTTAAGTAGAGGTACAATTTAGTTATTCAGGTAAGATAAAGACTCAGACGAAACGAATCCCCGCCTCCAACCACTCAGAACTATAAGAGTAATATGCACGCGCGCCAGTGCGCACAGATAGTATCGTCGAAATTGGTACAAGGTCTATAGCTTCACAGATCTGATCAACTCCAACCGCAACTCGTCACAAGGTTTATTGCTACGCAGTCTGAGTCAACCCCAGAAACTACATATGGTCCGTGAACGCGCGAGCGAGCACAGACTGAAGAAAAAACACTTCTTCACAAAATCTCAAACAGAAACTCCCGCACAAATTCACTAGCATTATTATACATGATAAAATTGTGGATCGTGACGAAGAAAGTAAAAGGAGGTTCGTCACGGGCAGAAAAACTGCTCGGATTATTGTTTAAAGGGATAGGGTGGTGGGGGGGGGGCAGAGACCCCTTGGGTCCCAACAGAGCCCGACATATACCAGAGGGTAACCCAAGTCCTCGGGCTCTTCCCGAGCTCCCTGGGTCCTCCGAGACCCCTCGTCTCAACTCATCTCGGCTTGTCTCGAATCATTTCGGCCAGTCTCGGCTCGTCGTGAGGAACTCGACTTGCCTCAACATGTTTCGACTGATCTTGACGCACCAAGACCAGCCTCGACGCGGCTCTCCCCCTTTGCGCTAGTAATGATGTGGACTGTAATATCAAAAAATTTCACTCAAGCATTTTAGGGTGGGAGTATAATTGCAGAGGTACCTCGGGTTCCAAAAGAGCCCGACGAATTCCGGAGGGTACGCAAAGTCCGCGGGTCCCCCGAGCTTAATGGGTCCCCTCGTCTCAGCTCATCTCGGCATGTCTCGAATCATTTCGTCCAGTCTCGGCTCGTCGTGAGGAACTCGACTTGCCTCAACATGTTTCGACTGATCTCGACGCACCTCGACCAGCCTCGATGCGACCCTCGTCCTCTGTGCCAGTAATCCGCGGACTGTAATAATTAATTGTTCGACTCAAACATTTCACATATATATTTTTCTGCGTATGGGTTATACAGCGTGGGGAGAAGGAAGCAGGGGTCCCAGGGTTCAAAGGGGCCTAAGTGGGTCCCAAATGTTTCCCAATGGGATTCCAAAGGGTTTCATGGTTGTCTCAAAGAGCCCCGGAAGGTTCCAAGTGGGTCCCTCCAAATCCTCCTGGTCTTCCAAGTCCCCCGGGTTCTCGATACCATGGGTTCCTCGAGTCCCGCGGGTCCCACGAGTACCCCCCTTCCATGGTCACCTTATCTCGACCAGCCTCGGTTCGTCTCGACTCGTCGCCTTCCCAGTCGACTCGTCTCCACTAGCCTCAATCTGCATCGACTCTCCTCAAGAAGAGCCGAGGTGCCCGCCATGTGAAACTGCTAAATGCTATGTTTGCATCTTTTCACCACCCGTCAGTTCTGGCACTTTAAAATAGCACATTCTGTCAATCCTTGTCTGATTTCTCATTGTCACTTTCGTTGCGATTGTTTCGTTTACACTGACAGTGTACCCTTCTGGAATTTTCTAAACGTTTATGATCATGAATCTTCCAAAACGTCCTTGGATTGTGTACAGCTTCAATGTATTTAATCTGTCATAATAATCCATTTCCTTTACTTCTGGAATTTTTGATGTGAAGCTTCTTTGAACTGTTTCAAGTCTTTCAAGATCAATCCATTTATGCTGGATCCAGACATTTACATTTGTTGCTTCCAAAGAGACAGCATTGTCCTTTATCTCTTGCCACTAGAATCAACCTCTGCAATTTGTTAATTGAATAAAGCATTACTCCGCATTATTAGGCCTAAGTCACGCAAGCTCTCTTTTTCTTCAATGGCAGCATTGTTACTAGAATGATATAAGGACCCTGTTTTTATGTCAGAATATTTTCCCTATCTTGGTGGATCAATTTTGTATTCATGGGAAGAACAATCTTAGATAAAGAAAGAGGTAAGCTCCTTAGACACCAAGATCCGCTTCATCTTTGCGCTAACTAATTTGTTGCTCGTTGGTTAGCGACCTCATTATTGTGGGTCTCATCCCCTTATAATTATGAATACATGTATTTATTTTACGTGGATACGATTGTTCAGATTGTTTACATCTTGTTATTCATGCTCTTGAGGACAACGAAATCAGGATGAAATTAGATAGTTTTATTATTTTGAAGGAGAACAATTTGAAGGATAAAAAATATATAAGGAACCCTCTGATACTCCGGTTTGAGCCAACCTGGTTCATGGATACCAGCCGTACCAACAACACGTTTGTCAAAATACTTTGTATCCAGCAATCCCACCGTCCAAGCCCGTCCAATGATGTGATGCTCTTGAGAGCAACGACCTGTGAAGGAAATTGATTTTCTGCCTTAGAAGGTGAGCCTCCTATTTTAACTATTTAATTTTAAATATTCTGATGGAAAGGGAAATATTGAGTCTCTAATCAATTTTACATGACACTCCTACAAACGAGAAGGGGAGTGGGATGCACGTATTAACCAGTAGTAAATGATGATCACTACCCGTGCTAATACATTTCTGGTATGAGAACAAAGGCGAGCATCAAACATTCTTCATGGGTGATCAAAGGTCAGACTCAAGTGGCAATCATTGTGTAAATAGTGTAAGTTAGTGCTCTTGTTTAGTTAGTGGTCTTGCTAGTTAGTATATGGATGATTATCTGTAGGATATGCCAGTCAAAGTAAATTATTGGGAGATCCCGCCCATTTAAGGAATACGAAGAAGGCGGAGAAGAAAAGTCCACGTACGACGATGAGAATAAGACGACACCTCCTTTCCACTTGCTCTGGCTGCTCCGCCAAGCTGAGCAAACTATTGTTGAGAAGAGAGGAGAGGCGATGACGAATAGAATGGAGGCCCTGCTGCATAGGCTTTTGTCCTGGAACACCAGTTGCGCTACGTCATAAGCAATTCGGAACAAAAAAACAAACGCCTCATTAAGGAGGTGAGTGAGAAACTCGGGAGGCACTGTGTTGTACAAAAGCAAATTCAGCCGACAAAAACAGCGGGTTGTTGAAGATATAAAGACGAAAATTATGAATGTTCAAGAGGATCTTGTGAGTAATTTTTGTCTGATTTAAGTAAAAAATTACCTGCTGATATGGAGAAAGCAAGCAAGGCTTACCTGCCTATCTGCCTGCCTGCCTACATGCATGCCTGTTGCCTGCATGCCTGCCGGCCTGCCTGCCTGCATGCCTGCCTGCTCGTTCGCCTTTCCGCCCACTCGCCTGCATGCATGCCTGCCAGCCTGCCTGCTTGAATGCCAGCCTGGATGCCTGCCTGGATGCATGCATGGGTACCTGCCGGGATGCCGGCCTGGATGCATGGATGCCTGGATGCTTGAATGCATGGGTGCACGAATGCATACATCAATGAATTGGGAAAAGTTAGTGCACTTTATAATACCAGGTTATTCTGCCACACTATCCCGTGCCTTATCAGTTCTAGGAAGGTGAAGGATAGGTCACAGGAAAGAAAGTGAGAAAAGATAGGTTCGGCGTCGGTGAGGAGTGACTCTGCTACTTCATTGCGAGACGGGTCCTTGCTCTCGCGCTTAGACCCACGCAGCCTATGACCGTCAGGGCTGCAGTGACGGCGCCGATGATGAGTGGTTCTGTCATTTCTTCAAAGGACAGGTTGTGAGGCCACAGCCCCAGCGAAAGTCTCTCAGGCCACTATGTTACACATCCGCGCCGGTGGGGATGGTGTCTTGTGCAACTTCTCTGCGGCGTTGACATATACGCAGCCTGTGCGCTGCTGGGGCCTGTGGCCCACCGTGTGGGGAACAAAACCAACAATGCCTCGTCGGAGGAAGGAAAACTGTAAATTGTACATTGTTGGAACCATCTAGTTCAGTATGACGTGCACATTTGGAGTTTGGAATGTTTAGTGAGTGGCAGTAGTCTTTGAATTTTACCCCTCCCCTCCTTCTCAATCCCGCTATGTGTTGTCTCCTAGATGTTTTCCCTCTGCCGTATAGAGTAAAGGGCCAAGGCATTTCCCTTTTTCTTGGGAGTACATCATTCTAAGATTTTCTAGTAGTTATATGCATATCATGATTTTTAAGATAATATGAATAAATAATGGTACGAAAGCGTATATGGTAGTTGTTGTAGTTTGAAGCAAACCATCTTTGTGTTAAAATGTCCTGAAGTTGAGTACGTAATTCATGACGTCCGCCTGCGGGTACTTGGGAGCGGTCACCGCTTGGGTTACTAGCCTAGGGCCGGCAGTGCGTTCCGAACAATGGTGAGTGTAGGTTCTTTAATTTCGGTGCCCTCCCAGGATATAACAATTCATCTATGGATACTTCTGAACCTTCAACGAGACGTGATCGACTAGTTTAGAAATCGAAACTTAGTTACCATTTGGTAGAAAGAACTAACATGAGTTAGGTAGATTTATCAGCTGTAGTTACACTGTAGCATCTAGTTACAACATATGACAGCGTATCGAAGAGAAGATTATCGACGTCATTGAGGTGGCCTCACGTGAGAAATCCTGTCAAATCAAAGTAAGTTCCACAATACAATATCTGATGTGTATCATAGCGATGTGTCAATCCCATTCAAAGGTGTGTGATCATTATATATATATGTAAAGATCTGTGATAGGTTGAGCAGGCCGCCATTGTTCGAAAACGGCATCAGCCAAGTGTCATTGTGATGACGCCATCTTGGAAAATGCTCAGTGCCCAATGAAATAAAGTGCACAGTGTGGATATAAAACTATAGGCAGTGATATATATTCTTATAATGAATCTTATATAAATATTTCCTAGAAATTCGGGAATCATTTGTCATTTTTACATATATGAATGTTTGGTTCAAGAATTATTGTTACACTGAATTGATGTTTTGTCTTTAATGATGCGTAGTTAGCAAAATTGGTAAACATGATCGCATGGTGGTGCACAGTCCGAAGTCATGGTAAGTTATCATTTTCTAAACATTATAATGGGAAGAGCCAGGTTTCTACTGGCACATGGTAAATGAAGATAATTGATGTCGATGTTTGATATCTTAGTTTTCAAGGTTAGCCTTGGTTGTCAAAGTTTAAGTGCAAACCTGGTTATCATTGGAGATTACTTTGTCAAATGATGACAGTTTCAGTTGTCAACAAAAAATGTCAAATGCCATAGAAAATAGTTCAGCCTGATAGCAAATGGTGTCAATTTGAAGTTTGCCTTTCTATTTGTTGTCCGTGCTTTGAGAAGTAGTGTGCTTTTCTTTAAGTAAGTTCCGGAAACATTTTAGGAAGACACAATTTCAATTGACAAGTAGTTAAGTAGAGTAGACCTATGTTGTGTGTACATGCCATCAGGAGATGGTTAGTAGCGTTGTGAAGAAAAAATCATTTTCTTGATTGACTCTGTACTTATGAGAAGTAGTGACTTCTCTCGTGACAGGGTTGGAAGCATTCCTGAAAGGTGCTATTTCAACCAACAAGAAGTTAATATGGTAGATCGTTGTTGTCTGTAAGTCATCAAGATCAAAGTCAAGTGTCAATAGATAAATTTTTCTTCTTTGTTTCTATGCTTTGAAAAGTAGTGTGCTTACACTGACAGGTTCTGGAAAATTAGAGAGAGATGGAATTTGTTGACTAGTCGGTCAAGTAGATTCCGTTAGTGAACGGATAAGGTTCAAAATTTATTCTAAGGGATAAATTATCAAGGATTTCAAGATGCCTCCAACAATGGATGCTCTCATTAGCAGCAAGGGGGCACATAAGGGCTTCATCACCACACTGCTTCCAAAGTTGAAACTGTGTTGCAATGCAGACCCCATCAGTGCCACAGAGAATTTAGATGATCTTGCTATGAATGTGAGGCCAGCTGAAGGGCACATCCAAAAGGTAGTGGAGCTGCAAGAGCAGATCCAAGAGATCCAGGTAAGTGATGAAACAGACAGCGAAGCCGCACTCAGAAATAGGCAGCGGACCATGTGAAAGAGTTAGACGAGATAAGGTTGCTCATCACGAAGTGCAAGCGCTTGATAGATGAGACATGAGTTGGTCCACCTAGAAATGTTACTCCATCTGTTAGTGAAACAAGGAGGGCAGCACGAGTGAAGTTACCAATTGAAGTCGTTCAAAACTATTGATCAGAGATTTGGAACCCTCTGAGAAGTTCCATTATCTAAGTAGTAAGTTGAAGGGTCCTGCCCAAAGTGTGTTGATGGGTTTCACACCCACAAATGAAGTATACCCTCAAGCAGTGGCACTGCTCGAAAAAAAGTTTGGAGATGAGTCACGCATAAAAATAGCTCATCTCTATGCCTTGGATGACATTCAAGCAAGTTCGGGATCCTTAATATCTCTGCAGGAGTTCAGACGAAGGATGGAGGCTCAATAGTGTCACTTGGAGATTGCAGGGATAGACTGCAACAAGTGCACAAATTTCAGCTTCATTTTAGTCAACCTGCTCAAAAGGAAACTACCTCCCACCATTTTAGAAGCTTGCAGCCGTCACAAAACAAAAAATTCTGAAGCCTGGAACATGAAAAATTTCCGCATGGCACTGCGAGAAGTCATAGTAAGAATGGAAGATTGTGACACACAAAGTGAATCCCAAAACTCTGAAAGCAAAGGCTAACTGCTGGCACCCAAAGATCAGTACAGAATGAAAGTCGCTCCAGAGGGAATCAGGGGGATAACTCCAAGCCCCTGAGCACTGTAAGGTCATTTCAGGTAGAAACTTGTGGGTGTGGTTTATGTTCAGCAGATCACTCTGTGTATAGATGCACAAAATACCAGACCACCGAGGCAAGGAAAGCTCGAGTATTTGAGCTGCGCCTTTGCTACAAGTGCTTCAAGGTGGACCACATAGCAACGGACTGCTCTGAAAAAGACCCATTCTGCAAAATATGTAAGAGGACTGATCACCATGGTGCTTTATGTAATAAAAGAGGTAAGTATCCACAGTCAGATGACAAGTCTCCAGGTAATTAGAAAGGTATGGTTGCTGTGGCTACTGGTCCTGCAGCAAATGGTCCTGCTAGTGTAGCTGCTGTAAATGCACTGGCAGTAGGATGTGGAAATTCTACTGTTCTACCCACAGCAATGGTAAGTTTGAGAACCAAAGATAGAAGAAAGCTTGGGCAAGCTTCGTTTGATCAGGGCGCGCATAGATCTTCCATTAAAAGAGGAATACTGAATTATGGTGACACATCATGTCGTCATACCACTCTGACGATCGATGGTTTCAATAATAAAGATACTGAAACTGAGTATGGCATCACCACTGTCACAATTGATGTGCCAACACATGAAAGCATATACATGGATGTGATAGTGGTTGACACTCTAGCTGAAAGACTCTACATAAATGGAGTAAACGAGCTTTGCTCAAAGGTTAGCAGCCAAAGGACGTAACCTGGCTGATTGTTTTGATAATACAGTCTACTACCCTGTAGACATGCTCGTGGGAGCAGACTATTATTATAGCATCATCATTCCTGAAGAACAGGATGAAGGGATTACGATAATATCAATAAAGCTTGGAGACATGTTGTCTGGACCCATAACAAACAGAGAGTTGGCATCCCCACAGGTAAGTGTAATCACAGCACTCAAGGTTGAAGTCAACAAGGAACCTGAAAGAGATATCGACCTGTTGTGGAAGCTAGATATCATCGGCATTTTGCAAGAGGAAGCTCACCCAGATGATAAAGCAGCTCTAGAGTAGTTCAACAGAAGCATCAGATTATCTGCGGGTAAGTGTGTAGCTAGACTGCCGTGAAAGGCATCTTATCCCATGCTGCCAATCAATTATCGTTTGGCCCAGGGAAGACTGGTAAGTAATCTCAAACGTTTGAGGTCAGAACCTGAACTCTTGAAGCTCTATGACGGTGTAATGCAAGAACCGTTGCAGAGAGGTTTCATTGAAAAGGTAAATAACATGAAACCGATGGATGTTTGTCATTATCTTCCACACCATTCAGTAAAGAAGGATTCTCCGACAACACCCGTGTGTGTGGTATTTGATTGTTCAGCTAAACCACACATTTATGCAGTAAGTCTGAATGATTATTTGCACCCTGGACCATCCATGGTCCTTGAGTTACCTCAAATGTTGATGCGATTCAGATTGGTTGTGCTAGCTGCCTATTCTGATATTGCAAAGGCATTCGTGATGGTACGGTTACATGAGCAGGACAGGGATTTTACTAGGTTTCTATGGCCTAGAGATCCCAAGGATCCTGACAGTTCCATAGACACTTATCGCTTCAAGGTCATCCTCTTTGGAGCAACTTGCTCTCAATTTATCCTTAATGCAACCATTGATCACCACTTGGAAAAGTATGGTGGGCAAAAAGACATTACTGATAAGATCAAAACATCAAAAGTAATATCTAAGTGAATAACCTCTTGATCACAGCGTCAACGCAGACTGAGTTAAAAGAATTCCATGGTTCATCCAAGGAAATCTTAGGTAAAGCAGGGCTCAACCCCAGGGAATAGGCAACAAACGACCCAGAGCTCAAAATGATCACAAAAAGGGAAGGTGGGTCAGATGTCAGACCCACTGTTCCTGTCCTGGGACTCCGATGGGACACAGTCCAGCACACCTTAGCAGTAGCTCCAAAGGAGCTAGAATCGGGTAAGTCAACCAAGATAACCATCTTGCGGGGCTTAGCGGCACTGTTTGATCCCCTTGGATTAATGACCCCCATCACCATCAAAGCTAAATTCGTAATGAAGGAAATTTGGCAGTCAAAGGTGAGTTGGGTCAAAAACATAATTAGGAAGTGCATGCGATGTAGACGGGAACGTGGGACGCATTTCCGTGGACCACCAACCCCTCCTTTACCAAGTTATAGAGTTACTCAGTCACGTCCTTTCACGGTAACTGGTGTGTATTATGCCGGTCCCCTTTATGTTAAGGAAGGGACCCAAGTTAACAAAAGGTACATCGCTTTGTACATCTGTACATCCACTCGAGCGGTTCACCTGGAAGTTGCCAAGGACCTGTCCGCAGAAGCTTCCCTAAGAACCCTACAAAGATTTTCCACTCGTCGTTCCTGTCCCCAAGTGTTGATCAATGATAACGGATCAAACTTTGTGAGTTCCGCTAAGATCCTACAATCTTGGGAGGAACATCACAGTGTACGGGATACCCTGAATCAAAATAAATGCAAGTGGCATTTCAACCCCTTTCAAGCCCCTTGGTTCGGAGACTTCATCGAGAGGATAGTGAAGACGGTCGAAATGTGTCTTCAAAAAATGTTTCACAGAGCTATGGTGACAGAAGACGAACTGCACACTGTTTTTTGTGCGATAGAAGTGGACCTCAATGACCGTCCGCTAACATCTATTTCAGACTCGGTTGATGACTATGAATCACTGACGCCATCTCAGCTGATACTCGGATATCGTCTAGATAGCATACCTGTCGCAACGCCTGATCCGGAGGAAGAATATGATCCCTCCATGTTCACCGCAGAACTCCTCACGCGCCGCCAGAAAAACATCCAAAGGATTTTGCACCGGTTCCTAACCAGGTTCAGAAAAGTGTATCTGACCATTCTATGGCATAACGCCGTAGAAGCCAGGGAAATTATCGCACCCAAAGTGGGTGATATAGTTCAGATCCACGACGAGGGTCCCAAGCTACTATGAAGCCTGGGTCGGGTCATCAACCTTTATGAAGGAAAGGATGGTCACGTACGAAGCGTGGAATCAAAATCACGCGGTGGGACCGTCAGTCGACCGTTAGTATTACTCTATTCATTAGAAGTACAAGCGAGAGAATCTTCGGATGTTTCTCCCGAGCTGCGGAACCAATCCATGCATCCCTGCCCAATGCGAACGACGAGCAAGGGGACAAAATTTGCCGGGTCACCCGTGATAAGGGAGACAGCTTAAACACAACAGCCGTACGTGAGCCAGGCCTTGCTAAATCCAAAAGAGCAGCGGCTCTAGTTGCAAGAAAGCGAATTGTCACTCAGCTACAATAAGTGACAATACGTATTTCTCTCGGACGGGAGTGGGTGGGGAACAAAACCCACATTGCCTCGTCGGAGGAAGGAAAACTGTAAATTGTATATTGTTGGAACCATCTAGTTCAGTATGACTTGGACATTTGGAGTTTGGAATGTTTGTTGAGTGGCAGTGGTCTTTGAATTTTCCCCACTCCCATCTCTTTCTCAACTGCCAATGATGTTTCCGCTCTGTGTTGTCTCCTAGATGTTTTCCCTCTGTCGTATAGAGTAAAAGGCCAAGGTTTGATTTGATTTGGGCCTCATTTCTACCAGAGCCTCAACAAAGGGCCAAGGTATTTCCCTTTATCTTAGAAGTACATCGTTCTAAAATTTTCTAGTAGTTAAATGCATATCATGTTATTAAGATAATATGATTAAATAATGGTGAGAGAGCGTATATGGTAGTTATTTTAGTTTGAAGTAAACCATCTTTGTGTTAAAATGTCCTGAGGTTGAGTACGTAATTCTTGACTCCGGCCTGCGGGTACTTGGAAGGCGATCACCGCTTGGGTTGTTCGCTTAGGGCTGACAGGGCGTTCCGAACAATGGTGAGTGTAGGTTATTTAATTTAGGTGCTCTCCCAGGATGTAACAATTCATTTATGGATTTTTCCAAACCTTCAACGCGACGTGATCGAGTAGTTTAGCAATTGAAATTTAGTTACCAATTGGTAGAAAGAACTAACATGAGTTAGGTAGATTTATCAGATCTAGTTACACTGTAGCATCTAGTTACAACATATGACAGCGTACCGTGTGAAATCCCACCAAATCAAAGTAAGTTCTACAATACAATATCTGATGTCTATCTTAGCGATGTGTCAATCCCATCCAAAGGTGTTTGATCATAAATATATGCAAAGATCTGTTAAGTGTGCCATGGGAGAGAAAATAATTCCCCACACACTGACAGTTTCATGACACCAAAGCCTGAATATATACAGATTCGATTTGATTAGGGGGTCCTAAATTCATACATTCTGGTAGGTTCAAACTCCAGCATGTGCGAAAACAGCAACTTTGTCGAAGTTAGCATTTCTTGTGATTCTGGCATGCATGCACGCTCGTACGTACAAGATAATGTTTAATAATTTCGTTCTTCTTTTCTACTCTTCCTTCATCATAACAAACCGAAAAACATTGCGAGGGGGGAGGATTATTTATTTCTACTGCTGCCCGAAATTGACCCCGCTTCGTACTGTAGGTAGAGAATGTGAATTGTCTTCCTTGTTCCGTAATCCCTGATAATTCCATTGAATCATGATTCTGTTTCATTCTTGTTTAGTTGTAGGTTTGTTAATGGGTTATTAGCTGCTGCTAACAATCCACGCCTCGCCCTCCCAACCGGCTGCTACCGGGTGGGTTTAGACCTTATCTACCACCCATGTGCTTTTTACGGATATGGTGCTAGTAACTCCACACCCAACTCTCCACATTATACACAGCAGTTTTTTCAGGGAAATATAAACAATCCCCAACAAACCAGAAACGATAAACTTCACGCCCTACGGAGGAGCCGGCAGACTCGCGTCAGATATTCGGTGGGCTTGGACCCCGTAATCTAATCTAATTACCATCAATCCTCACCCACAAAACGACGTGTCCAACTTTGGTCCTAACACTAATCTTGGTCCCACATGAGGACAGCCCTACACGCGTCTTGTCGATGCGATGTAGTGTGGCCGAAGGACATGAACGAACTGCCAGTAACAATGTTTTAGTGTCCATAGTAGCAATTTTAACCCACGAGTGGCAATGTATTAACTGTCACCCAACTCACAAAGTAATATTGATATCAGCAATAACTCTACCCCGACCTTAAGTCGGTCATCTCTCTTCCCTTTCCCCCTCCCAACATGCACTGGTCGGTGGGTATCAGGGGTTTCGGGCGGTGCGCTGGTCGCGGTTTCCACCACTGCAGGTGGGAACATGGGCCAAGCAGCCACAACAGTGTTATGGCTGTATGAGATGCAGGTTTGTGAGATATGCTCACCCATATTGATTTAAAGTAGAAGTAGTAGTTTCTTCTGTTTTCCACCGGAGCTCCAACGTGTAGTCACTGAGTGCTCCTACGAAGAGCTCGATGATCCGTTGATTTTGTACAGCTTCGTGCACGAAGTTGAGTTGAAGTTCACATTTATTACGGAGGGAGGACAGCGAGTTCAGGATCAGAGATGATTCAAACATCGTTACTTTCACACGGCTTCATATTGTCTGGTGTGTTTTCCGAATACGATCAGTTTTTTCGGTGTTCTGCTTCTGTGAGCAGATGTTGTAGGTTGCACGGGGAGCTCAAGAAGGCTTGTCGGGCTGCTGCGAGTGCATCACAATCCATAAGTTAGTGTTTCACACTAATTGCCACTTCGTGGCAGCAGGGGCACGGTGGTGCTTCCGGTCCCATGTCTACATCCATTAGGTGATTGTGGGTTATCCACGCGTGTCCTGTGCATAGACGGTTAATGAACACTTGGCCTTCCTTATTAGAAAACCTGTAGTCCCACTCTCCCACGGATGGTTTAACTGCAAGCATTTTTTGCCCACTCTGTTGCCCAGAGTCGTTCCATCGTGATGTTATATGTGAGTTGATGACTGGGAACCCGTCTCGGTAATGTATGGAGATGAATTGTTTCTGTTGGGTAGACACCCGTTTAGCGAGGGAATCTGCACGCTCGTTTAATCTTTTCCCACCTGTCCAGGGATCCAGCAGAACTCGACCGCTTGGCCCGTCTAGGACATAGTGAATAGATCGCGTTGCATTTTTCTAATGGTAGGGTGATCGAAGTGCAGAGTCTTCAGCTGGGTGAGAACACTAAGACTGTCTGAAAATATAACATATTAGGGGAGGCGGTCACTTTTTGTAATGGAGATGGCCAATTCGAGTGCGTGCAGCTCTGCAGAGAATACAGAGGCCTCTTGAGGTAGGGTGGCCGAACACGAGGTCCCTCCGCCTACGGCGATAGCTCCCACTCTGTCCGATTTTTGGAGCCGTCAGCGTATATATGGCAGTGCTTAGAGTACTGTTCATCGAGAAGTCATGATAATTCTCGGCGGTACGTGTGGGTTGGAGTTGTTTCTTTGTGGTACGTTCGCAAATCCAGGTTGACTCGTGGTGGGCTGATCATCCACGTTGGTGTGTTGATTTGAAGAATTCGATCGGAGAATGAAAGCTTGATTGCTTTGCGACTGATGTTCAGCGAGGTCAGTAAGTTGCCACGCGTAGAAAAAAAGGGTGGGCATATGTTCTTCTTAGCCGCAAAGAAACGTTCATGAAGAATGTTATTGACGTCACTGAGTGCTGGGCTATTGATGTAACTCCGTGCCTTGAAATAGTACTGTAGTGAGAGTTTGTCTCTCTGGAGCTGAAGAGAAAGCTCGTTAGCAAGCACGTTCAGGGATTCGATGGGTTTGGAACGGAACGCATTGGTTGTGATACGCAGGGCGTTATTCACGACGATGGAGAAGGTTCAAGGGTAGTTGGGGCTGCTGAACCGTAAATAATTTCTCCATAGTCAATGCGCGAGCGTATTATTGTTCTGAATAACGTCATGCTGGTGTCCATATCAGCTCCGAAATTCAAGGATGTTACAGAGAGGATAAGTCCGGTTGCTTTTTTTGCAGCGAGTCTCCTGGGCTGTAATACGAGGTCGCCATGTGAGTTTAGGATCCCACACAAGACCGAGGAATTTTATTGATTCCTCGTATACTAGCGGAGTGTTGTTCAGCGTTAGGGCTGGTTTTAGGTGAAGCCGGGCACAAGAGTAAAGTGCATGCCTCTCGTTTTGGAGAGCAAGAATCGGAATCCGTTTAAGGAGGCCCAGTTCCCGACTAGGCTTAGACATTTTTGGAGTTCCTGTTGAATGGTTAAGAGGCTAGGGTGCCTGTAGCTTATTTGTAGGTGGTCCACGTATAGTGATGAAGGCAATCTTCCTTCGCGCGGGAGAATGTCTGCTATCTGGTCGATTTTGAGTATAAAAAAAGTGACACTGAGGACGCTTCCTTGAGGGGACGCCCACTTCTTGCGGATTGGATGGTGACAGTATGTCTATGGCGCACTGTTATTCGTGTTGTAGGCCTCTTCGTTTCTAGAAGCAAAATCAAGATGTTTAACTTCTGTTAAGTCCTCTTCCCGTTAAAAAGCAGCTGTATAGTTTGTTGATTGCGAAATCTGGCTAAAAGTCCGAGCTAGTTTATTTGCGATTTCTGCGTGGGAAGAATAAGTTCTGCCTCCCTCTTAAAAATTTTTAATAGGTCGCTCGGGTGTACCCTGGATCCGTCGGATTTTTTCTCACACCTGGAGAAGGAGGGGTGTTTCGAATAATAGTGTTGACTAACGAAGCCCAGCTTTCACGTTTTTTCTCCACTCGAAGTTTTCGGTATATAACAGATGCCTTTTCCACGCTACTCGGTTCCTGGGGGACCGTGCGCTTTGGTAGGCATGATATAGCCTTCCACGCTTATCTCTTGCTCCTTGCACCTCTCGGCACCACTATAGTTTCGGAAAGAAGGTTGAAGGGGCATATTGGAGAAAGCTTGCCTCGGCTGCAGCGAAAACTTTTCGTATAGTTGGGCGGCGAGGTCGTGTTTCGAAATGTTTTCGGGGATGTTATCCATATCACTTCACGCGATGTGTGTTGGGTACCCCACCCAGCTGGCTTTCCGGTAGTTGAATCGAAGTTCTTGTGGGGCAGTGTTTCTTGGTTGGTTGGTGCGAAGCGATATGATGACTGGGTTATAGTCGCTGTTGTGTGTTGGAGGCAAAACTCCCCAAACGAGTTGGGGTGCCAGAGTGGGGGAGCATATGTATAAATCGATGGCAGTTTCACTTTCGGGGGTGATTCGGGTGGGTTGTCCGTCGTTGAGAAGGACCAGGTGGCGAGTGTTTATGGAATTAGTCATTATCCCTCCCCTGGGGTCTATTCTCACGCATTCCCATTTTTTATGGTAGCTATTCCTCCCAGGAGGAATATTGGCGAGGGCAGTTGGTTTAGCAATTCAGTCATTAGTGGTTCCGAAAGGTCATGGCTTCGTGATGAGTAGATGGATATCACTGTTATTGGCCTTGAGACGCATATCTTTATAGCGATAGCTTAGAGTTCTGTCCTCAGGGGAAATGGGTGGTGAGGTACGCTTTGGTGGATCATAAGTGCCACTCCACCGTGAGCAGTCACGTTGTTGTGGCCTTCGCGGCGGTGTATGATGTATTGGGTAATTCTGAAAGTGGCAGTCTTTCTAAGTTTGATCTCTTGGAGGCCTATCATGGAGGCCTATGTTTCCTTCCCATCTCCGGTGTGTGCTTAATTTAATCGCTACAAACATTCGAAACTGTTCGTCAGAACGTTTATATTTTTTCGAAATTTATTTTTTGTCCTGTCTCTTTCGTAGATAAGATACTTCAGGGACATCCTTAAGATCTTGTTTTCCTGAATCTATTAATGAAATTTGTTTGTACTTTTGAGACGTCCATCTGAAGAGCTCACGACAGCGAAACGCGTCATGGACAAGACATTCCAACTGATCTTCATTATTATTATTACCCCCCAATCTTCATCACGATAGTTCGTATACATATGCCTGTGTAATTAAATATATCAAATAGTTATATATA
>SDVV010009899.1:0-16489 GCA_016164225.1 Gammarus roeselii | reverse complement strand
GATTATACCCGTTGAATCTAGACCGTATCACAGAATTGAGCAGGAGCTCTCCTCTTGGTGCGGATTCGACTTACGTACATCATGGGATTTGGTGGTGAATGCTAGCACCGTACCACATTTGAATAATAAAACCTATAAGTAAAAAATATATGGTATCCCTCCAGGTCTTCACCGCCGCATCGAGTTGAGCAAGCCCTCCTCTTAGGCGGTTACGCTTTTCAGAATAACATAGTCCCTGCATCTGCTTGTCTTGTTAGGACAAGCCTTGAGTGGTGTCCATCGGGACCGATCGATTCGTAAGTGTCCAGTTCCTCAAGGTGTTTGACAACTTCCTCTCTTGTGAACGCAATGTCGTTGAGACTGACTTTCCCAGCGTAAGCAGTATCTCGCTCGTAGCTATGGCAATCCACTGTAACACTGAACAGAAGAAGCTATTCAAGACACTGGACATGTCCTCATGTGACGTTCTGAAGACACAATTTTCTTTTATTAGCGGACCAACTGAGTCCCTAGCAATTCTACGCTCATTGACGTAGAGATAGAAATCTTTTGGGTTCTCTTTGGCGTTATCCGCAATAATTTTCTCTTTCTTGCGCTTGGAGGATTGGACTAGTCTAGTGGCTGTCCTACATGCCAGGCGGTGCAGTTCTGCCACCTCTTCGGTGTTATTCCTCAGTCGGTGCGCATTTAGTTGAACCTCGACGATTCAATGCTCTTGCAACTTCGACGTTCCACCAAGGGGGCCTGATCCTTAGAGCGGGATCAATTCTCCTCAAGGCGTAGCTGCGGGATGGCGCATACCGTACAGTTAAGCTTACTTCGCGAACTCTCTCATTGAGGATACGGCAGCAAGCGTCCACCGCACTTAACCTAATAGTTGTTCTATTAGGTTAAGTGCACTTAGTTGTTCTCTCATCCACTTTGAAGTCTGCTCGCGTGAAATTGGGGCGGCGTATAGCTCCCTGGGTGGCTGGATGGGGCACTTTGATGATGAATTCCACTGCGTTATGGTCAGCACCTCTCAGTTTGCTGCAAACTAGGATTTTGCCCACCAAGCGCTCCTCAGTTGACATGACTAGGTCCAGTATGTTGTTTCCCCGGGTTGGTTGACGAACATTCTTGGTCATGCTGTTTCGGCGATGAACTCCGTTAGTTTATTGCCTGGGGCCTGTAAAATTAGGCACACCCAGTCAATATAAGGGAGGTTGAAGTCGCCGAAGATTATAGTCTCGTGATTATTTGAGACTATTTCTCCCAGCTTCTTATAGAGCTGGGCATCTTGTTCTGCAAGGGTGTGACTGTTGCGGTACACCAATGCCAGCTTCAATGTCGCATAGGCCACTTTGATTTCTGCGTTGAGTATTTCGCAAGGCACTGTGGCCAGCGTTGCTCTAAGAAATGGATGCAGTGTCTCCTTTATGTACAGTAGCGAAAGAAAATTCATGTATGATAAAAGATTATGAGAAATCTTCAATAATAACTTTCCGCTCGTCATTTGAAGAGCATTTCATGTGAGATGTTAGAAGGACATTGCCTAAAAAAAAGTTGCTCATGGCAACTCATGATTTTAGTCAAATAATCCATATTTTTAAATTTGTTCAATAGTTATTGCAGAATTTAGTCAAAAATGGCAAGAGATCAGTATTCATATTTTGAATTTAGACAATAGTCATAGGGAACACAAAGTTTTTAATTTTGACAAGAATGTAGCGTAGAATTTAAACCAAAAAGAGCCAACGACTTTTAAATTTTGACATTTTTCTTGACATTGCTGCACCAGGTCTTGCCCGAATCTGTGCTGCAGAAGAGAAGATAGTTAGTTATCCACATTGTACAAGGGAATACAATTCAAGGTAAGATGTCTGAGGAGCATCTCCAGGGATTACTTTGCCCTGGGTGCTATATATCATTTCAATGTGCTTCACTAGGTAACCGGTGCGTGCTGTCAACCAAAGGCAGCACGAGAAATTAGCTCGGGCATCTGTAAGGAATGGGTTAGTAGGTGAGCGTCTCTCGGAGCCATGCTTCAACAGGGTCACTCCTGGACCTGTACTACAGGAGAGAAAGAAGACGGTTAGCTCATTCAGAATGTACACATAGGTCAAATGAAAGGTGAGAAACTGGAGGGGCAGTTGCATTAGGTGCACTATTTTATAATTTTGAGATGATTTGCCAGAAGGACATCTCTAAGATCTATATATATTCAAACTCAGGTGCCTGAGTGGCTTTATATATTTCAAGTGAGATGCCAGCGGGACATCTCCAAGAGATGTAACTGGCGCTGGTATTACAATTTGGTATTACGAAGGGAAGAAGAGCAGAAAACGAGAATAGCATCGTGTTTACAGTGTCATTCCACAAGAAGGTACTCACTGATTTGACAAATGGATGATGTTTTTTTAACCCCATTTCTCTCATTTTTTCTCTCCCGACATGAAGGGTAGAAAAGTAAAGATTAAATACCGTTGCGTCGGCAATGTCTCTCCGTAGGAGGATAATCATTGACTAACAATCGATGATATCTGTCTAATCTATGTCGCACCGTAGAGTTGAGCAAGCTCTCCTCATGGTGCGGTCTCGATTTTTGCATATCGTGGGGTGTGGGGTGAGCCGCCGTTACGGCTCATCGGTAAGCGTCGCTGTGTCGCCGGCAGACTTTACCCGCATATCTTTGTTGAATCTACGTCGTACCTTAGAGTTGAGCAACGCTCATCTCCTGGTGCGGTTTAATTTTCGCATAACATGCGGTGTGGGGTAAGCCGTCGATGCACTTCTCAGCAAGCGTCGCTGAGTCGCCACAGACTTCATCCGCTCTGATTCATAATTTTTATATATTTTTTCCCATCTTTCTCCTCTTCTTTCTCTCCCGCAAAGAGGGAAGGAAAGTGAAAGAAAAATACCATTGGGTCGGCAAGGTCTCTCCATAGGAAAATACTCATAGCCTCAACAATAGATGGTATCTGTCTAATCTACGTTGTACCGTAGAGGTTCGGTTTCAATTTTTAAATATCATGGGGTGTGGGGATAAGTCACCGGCAGAATTCACCCTCACTAGTTCACAATTTTGGCTACCTCTTGCCAATTTTCTCATTTTTTTCCTCTCCCACAGGGAAGGTAGGAAAGCAAAAAGAAAAATGCCATCGTGTCAGCAAGATTCCTCCGTAAGAAGATATTCTTTGCCTCAATCAATAGATGATACTTGTAGAATCTAGACCGTATTACAGAGTTGAGCAGGAGCTCTCTTCTTGGTGCGGGTGCGGTTTTCGTAAATCATGGGGTGTGGTGATGAAAGCTGGCAACGTACCACATAGGAATAATAAAAATAAAGAGTAAAAATACATGGTAACCCTCCAAGTCTTCACCGCCTCATCGAGTTGAGCAAGCTCTCCTATAAGCCAGTGTCGATTTTCAGAAGACCATAGTCCCTTCATCTGCTTGTCCCGTTAGGGCAGCAGACGGCCTCGTAGGCTAGCGGGATGGGTGAATGCGAGTCCCGTTAAGGGCTCACACCCAGTACCGGTGGCCCTGGCATGGGCTTAGGGCTGGATGCGAGTTGCCGTAACACCTCTCACCCGGTGAATTCCTAGAATGATTGTTCACGATATATTATCAGTCTCTGAATTTTCAATGCAGTAATATCAGCACCTGTAATTGCAATGTTAATGTTAGAAAGCGTTCCGTTCCGATACGGAGTTTTTCAGTCGCTAGACTTGGTCAGCAATATCAATCATTACATTGCTACTGATAATGGAATTATGGGTAATAATTAACAACTGCTACTACCAGCGAGATGCTATTATTGTTACAAATCATGGATTATTTAGTAGTATTAGCTTGGATTGTGAAAAGAGCCGTGTCATGCTCCTTCCCTATATCACTGGTTTGCAATTTTGGCTATTTTTCCCCATTTTTCTCCTTTCCTTCTTCTCCCATAGGGAGGGTTGAATAGTGAAAGAGAAATATTATCGTGTCTGCAAGATTCTTCCGTAAAAAGATATTCGTTGCCTTCATCAATGTATGATACCCGTTGAATCTAGACCGGATCACAGAGTTGAGCAGGAGCTCTCTTCTTAGTGCGGGTTCGACTTACTTATATCATAGTTGGTGGCATACCGAGACTGGTGTCATTGTAATGTTAAGAGCATGTGGAATCGGAGGGTTTGTCTTAAAAATGACTGTTCAAGTTACGAAAATTAGCTTACATGTGTTGGATGAGAGACACTTCAAATATGATTTGCTTTTCTTCAAAAAATAAAGGTCTAATATTGAAAAATATAACCCATCTTA
The DNA here is from genome assembly GCA_016164225.1 of Gammarus roeselii. Lineage (NCBI taxonomy): Eukaryota > Metazoa > Arthropoda > Malacostraca > Amphipoda > Gammaridae > Gammarus > Gammarus roeselii. The sequence continues at coordinate 12,202 of SDVV010009899.1, read as the reverse complement.
ATTTAGGTAATACAAGATGAAAAGAGTGGAGGATATTATGCATGTAAGAATAAAAAATGAGCAGGGTTTCGGTTGCGAATGTGGCTACTTTACAGTCAAAATTCATTACGACTGTGATAAAGTTAATATAGTGGACAATATAATTGATATACTTACGAACAATATGAAATATGATCCGCTTACAGCAATTTATTCGAGATGGAAAGCAGCATTACTTGAAACTGGACAAAATTCGAATCATTGAAGTTTCAGATCAATTCGAATCATTGAAACGGGATGAATTCCGCGGTTACATAACTTGAATGATAGAATGCACCGAATATTTCGTGCGAAAGATGAGGAATGATGAAGCCACGTTTAGTTGCTAAAATTGTTGTTCATGCTTATCTCCAGATCCTCTTGCGGTGGCGAAGCCACGACCGGCGTACGGCCCGAAAGCCAGGACATACGCCGACTAGTGATTGTTGGGAATATCAACAGGTACCCTTATTTGGAGGGTGGCTAAGTTAGGTTGACACAGAGAGGGGAGGTGTTCAATCTCCCCGCCACAAGACCGCTGGGTTCATGCCGGGGCTCTAACTCGGGTTCAGGCCGGGGCACCAGAGTCTGACACTGCAGTGGGATGCGCTAGCCACTCGTCCCAACGGCCCTGTCAAAACAGTTGTACCTACGCTCCTGAAAAATTCGACGCTGCCTCGTGGGCGCTTCCACTGATCATACACCAACGTGATGTATCAAGATTGACAGGTGTCGGAAGAAATGGTTGGGCACGACGTTATGACGTGCTCGACCGAATTGGGCAAACCCCGCTACTGCAAATGCCTCTCCAAACCTTACCGTTAGGGTCGCTGAATGTGCGTGGCTGTGGTACGAATAAGGTAAAGAGGAGAGAGATTGATGAAATGTTCGAGAGGAGGAAGTTTGATGTGTTGGCGCTAAGTAAGACGAAATTGAAAGGTAAGGGCGAATGTGAGTTTGGTGTGGTAAGTGGAAGAAAGTCTGGTGTGGAGGAAGGTTAGGCACGAAAAGGTGTGGTCTTGATATTGAGTGATCGGTTAGGTAGTAGCCTTACCTAATGGAAGGAGGTGTCCTCAAGATTGATGTGAGTGAAAGTTAAGTTGAGCCTAGAAAGATGGGCATTTGTGAGTGCTTACGGACCTGGCAGCGAGAGGAGTGAAGAGGAGAGGGAGTCATTCAGGACTGACCTGAGTGAGCGTATTGAGAGTTTTGGAGGTCAATTCGATGTAGTTGTACTGGGTGACCTCAATGCGAGAGTTGGAGATGTACCGGCGTTCCCGGTAAAAATAACAGTGGAGAAAACCTGATAGGTCTGTGTATGGAGCAGGAGTTGGTGGTCGGGAACAGTTTGTTCAGGAAGCGATATATCCACAAGTACACATGGGTAAGGATGGCCCGTGGTGCAGTGGTGGAGAGGACGCTGATGGATTTTGTTCTGATATCGATGAGAGTGGTGGGGAGGCTGTTGGATGTGCGGGTGTTGAGAAGGGAGGGTGGAGGAGTGTCTGACCATCTGCTGGTGGCTGGTAGATTAGGAGTGGAGCAGAGGTGGAAGGGCAACATAAGAGTGGGAGGAGGAAGAGAGGTAGTGAAAGTGATTGAACTGAATGTGAGAAGTAGAGCCGAGGAGTTCCAGCAGGCGTTGAGGGAAGAATATGACAACGTGAGAGGACAGGACCTGAGAGGTGTGGAGGATGAATGGGAGTCGTTAAGGGATGCGTTGCTGAGATTTGCGAAAAATGTGTGTGGTGAGCGCCGTGTGAGCGGGTGCATAAGGAAATGTTGCGAGTGGGGGAACGAGGAGCTGAAACTGTCGGTGGCACGGAAAAGATGAGCGTTTGAGAAGTGGTTGCAGGTTAAGTCGGTGGTGGCTTATGAAAGCTATAAAGAGAGGAGAACTGAGAAGAAGAGGGTGGTGAGGAGAGCCGAAAGGGAAAATGATGTCAGGTGGGGCAGAGGGTTGTGCCAGAATTTTGAGGAGAACAAAAAGATGTTCTGGAAAGAGGTGAAGAGGGTGGTGAAAACGGCCAGTTGGTGATGAAAACGGCAAGTTGTTTTTGGAAAGTGGTGATGAACGGAAGAGGTGGGCCGAGTATTTTGATGAGTTGTTGAATGTCGAGGATGACAGAGAGGCTGACATTGTTGCTGTTGGTGGTGGTGCTCGGATGCCAGTTTTGAGAGAAAGACTTGTGGCGGACATTAACTGGGAAGAGGTGCATGAGGCGGTGGAGTGATAGAGCAGAGAAAGCCCCTGGTTTGAATGACGTTGCGACCGAGTGGCTGAAGAAGTATGGAGAACGATTGTCGAATGGTTGTTGAGGTTACTGAAATTGTGTTTTGTGACAGGCGTGGTACCGATTGTTTGGCGAGGTGCCTGCGTTGTTCCGCTGTATAAGGGCAAAGGAGATAAAAATGAATGCTGCAACTCGAGTGGTATTGGTCTGTTATGTGTGGTTGGTGAGTTTTACGGGAGAGTGCTGATCAAAAGGATTGAAGATTATACGGACTGGGCAATTAAAGAGGAGCAGTGTGGCTTTAGGAGTGGTAGAGGGTGTGCCGATCAGATTTTTACAGTGAGACAGGTCAGTGAGAAGCACTTTGTTAAGAAATTGATGTGTTCTGGGCTTTCTTGGATTTGGAAAAGACACACGACAGGATTGATAGGGAAGCGCCGTTTAGGGTGTTGCGTTTGTATAGAGTGGGCGGAAATTATTGAAAGTTTCTATGTTGGCAGCCGAGCATGTGTTAGAATGATAAGCGAGGTGAGTGATTGGTTCACTGTGAAAGTGGGACTGAGACAAGGGTGCGTGATCTCTTCCTGGCTGTTCAACCTCTATATGGATGGAGTGGTCAGGGAGGTGAACGCGAGTGTGCTGGGTCGTGGCTTGGAGCTGTTGGAAGTGAATGATTGGAGTTGGCAGTTGAGACAATTACCATTTGCGTATGATACGGCCCTGGTTGCGGATTCAGAGGAGAAGCTATGTAGGCTAGTGTCCGAGTTTGGTAGAATGTGTAAGAGGAGGAAGCTTCGAGTGAACGAGGGTAAAAGTCAAGTAATGAGATGCTTGATGACTGTCGATACGGCCAAATTAGTGTCCCCCTGATAGAGTTGGATTGATGCCACGGGCGAACCGGGCAGGTATGTGGTGTCGGTCTGCATGACTAAAAAATAACACTAAAGTGTTTTGTGACTGCGCTAACATATGTGGATTGAAAGATGTCGCTGTCGTGTCAAGCGATTTCTTTTTACGTCGTGTATTCATCTCCCTCTGCTCTCATGTAGTTACGAAAATATGATGGGGTTCGTTGTGGATTGTGATCGGAGTTGATAATTATTAATTACTATGAACAGGTGGTCAGAGAACATGTATTGGTGGACTACCCGTTGGTTGTTTCGAGCAAGATTGAGAGAGCAGAATGAGATGTCGGGAGAGGGCTGTCGAGTGTTAGGGTTAAAATGTCTGCGAATGTGTGTGTCTGTGCTATTTAATGTGACTAATGTGTGGAGTTGGTCATTGGGAACTTCACCTCTCCTGTCAGCATCCCGAGCGTTGAAGTCACCTAGGGCGAAGGTGTTGGTGTTGTTGAGGTAGTCTAAGTGAGGTGTGTACTGCGGTTGACACGAGCTGGGTAGAGCGATGTATAGTTTAAGAGTTTGTATTGTTGCTTGTGGATTTCTAAGAGGATAGATAGCATCTTTTGTGGGTTGTAAAGTGAATATTTTTAAGTACGAGTGTTATGAGTGCGCCATGCCCTGCCGTCGTTGCAAGGGCAGAGGAGTTGGGAAAATATGAAACTTTCTTGGCCAAATATGCTTCTGTGGTCTGAAGCCACCTTTGAGTGTTTATTTGCATGTTCAAATTGATCAGTAAATAAAGTATACGGAAATATTAATTGTGTATTGTTTTACTTCATGAGAAGTGCGTTCGGTAAACCACTACAATGAAATTGGTCATCATATTTTGTATGCATGGCTCCAGTTTGCGACCTTCTTATCCTTGTGTAGTGGAACTCAAATATTCTAAAAATCGCCCGTAGACCACCAACGGCGAAAGTCTCATGCAAAAATTAACTGTTGACAACAAAGTCAGTCTCGAACGTTCGTCCTACTGAACGATGGTTACATGGGTGTATCGTTTGTTAAATTTTTGTTTCCTTCAACAATGCAGAGGACGATTTACAATTCATGAATCCTACACAATTCACTTATTATCATTATGAACATGATTTTATTGGATCACTTCAGAGCGTACATTACGTAATTTAAAATAGTCATTCCGAGATTAAACGTTATTTCACAGTAAAACAATCGCATCGCCATCAGTTTCTTGGTGACGGTTGATGAAAAACAAACATTGCTTTAAATCATGGAATCAATGAGATGTTCGTCAATTGATTTTCATCTGGAATGGGGCGACGATCCGCAAGGCAGGTCTACAAAACACCATTACTGCTATCAAAGCCAGATAAAATGTAGTTGTTCACACCTTATAGGAACTAAACCAAACATGCTAATTCTTTGTTCCATAATTATTTGTTAGTACCTTGTTTTACAGAGAATTCGCTGCACAATTCACTGCACAAAGGGGTTCAGAATGTCATGCATCGTCCATCCTGGCCCTGCTCAGCTTTATCCCTCCCTTCGTCTTCGACATGGTTTTATGCAGGCCACACTTGTGGACATAAACATCAGTGATTGTGCTCCAGGCTGCAGTTTATGGTCCGCGATCCTAGCTACAGAAAAACCTATGAAGGTCTGGTACGCCTAAGCGTAATTTGAGTTCTGGAAATGGATAGGATTGATTTGTCATTATGTGTTGTTATGGTTGATTTATTTGTATCATAACTAGGTTAAACATAATAACCGTTTATGCGATCCCTATATTGAAATGCTGTCTGTATTTTTTATAGTAAGCAGATTTTCGACGTTGCATGCATTAATTCGCATGTGCTGTTTGCAATTGGCGTATTAGTCTAGTTTCAACGATAAAAAGCAGGGTGCCTGAATAAAATTCAATTATTGGAGCAGCAATGTGTGAGAGTATACAATCAATACGGCAAATTTCACTGAAACCAGCTGTACCAAAACGTACACGCTCCTGAAATGATAATATACACCATGAGTTCACAAGTGCTTACAAGTGTAGGAAGACAAGAATAGGCCTATTGGCCTAAACTAGGTTGCCTTTTGATAGCAAGATAGCAAGTTCTGAAGTAGAACGTCTAAGAGAGCTTCATGTGCCATTTCTGTTGTTATAACACTAAGAAAGACAACGGCTTAGCTGTTTATCGGCAATTTATGTAAAACTTATCGAGCCGAGACTTGAACGTTTCGATTGTATTTCTGTTTACAACCTCCGCTGAAAGTTTGTTCCATTCTTCGACAACTCTATACGTGAAGAAATTGTGCGTGATGTCGAGGTAAAAACGTTTCCCAACGATTTTTATCTATTGTTCATAGTTACTCCGTTCGTATCTAGAGTGAAAAAGCACGCTTGGTCGACGTTTTCCTCAACTTTCATAATCTTCCACACTTCCATCATGTCGCCTCTGACCTTACGTTTCTCTAGCGAATAAAGGTTGAGTTCACGTCTGTCTTCATACGATTAATTCCGCAGCAAAGGGATGAGTTTGGTAGCTCTGCGTTGAACCTTCTCCAGTTTAATAACGTATTTTCTAAGATACGGAGACCAAAACTCAATGGAATTCTAGAGATGCGGTCTAACAAATGCATTGTATAACGTGACCATCATACCTAGCATTTTGTTGTCTCTCGTGGCGGCATCGTTACATTGCTGGCAACTTTTTAAGTCGTTACCAATGATGACACCTAAATCTCTCCCGTCGGTGACAGAAATGAGTTTCTTTCGAGACATTGAATATCCGTGTTTGAGGTTTTGAGGACCTATGTGCATAATTTTACATTTGTCTACATTAAATTTAATTTGCCACTTTTCTGACAAACCAACAATTTTGTTCAAGTCTAGTTGGATCTGCTAACACTATCTTAGTGTCAGCTAACTTATGTCAAACTTACTAATGTTTGAGAGTACGTTGCTATCGAGACCGATATTGAATATTGTAAAGAAAACTGGATCTAACACGGATCATTGAGGCACGTCAGGGGGAGGAAGCTCCGTTAAGTACAACTCGCTCCCGTCTGTCCGTAAGCCAGCATTTATCAAGTTCTTAAGCTCGCCTCGAATACCGATTCTGTGCAATTTACTAACCTGGCGCTTGTGGGGGACTTTATCAAATGCCTTTTGAAAGTCCAGGTAAATATTACCGATTGAAGATTTTGTTCCGTGGATTTCTAGTATATTTTTGAGAAAAAAAGTAGCAGGTTCGTATGACAGGAACGATTGTGTCTGAAGCCATGATGAGAGTCGCCAATCAGTTTGTTTGATTCTAAAAAATTCGTGATTTTATCCGTTATCAAACTTTCCATCAATTTGCCGATGACTCAGGTGAGACTAATTGGACGGTAAATGCCTGGACTCTTTTTGTTCCTTTTTTTTAAATTGTGGTTACATTGGCTTCTTTCCATTTAGAGGGGAAGGTGACATTTGTGAGAGATTGGGTGAAAGTGTTTGATAAATGTTTGGCAATTTCGATTTTAGTCTCTTTCAGAATACTGGGATGAACTTGGTCTGGTCCTGGAGATTGTGTGACTTTCAGTTTTTCTATATATTTATTCATTTCGACGGGTGACACTAATCCTGATATCCTCAGGATTAGGATTATCCAGATTCTCTGACGTAAAAACTGAACAAAAGTATTCATCAAGTAGGACACCCATTTTGGTGTCGTCCGTTTCCAGTTCACCAACATCGTTCTCGAGAGGACCAATTACAGATCTTGAATATTTTTCACTCGAAATATAACTGAAAAATTTGTTTCCGATCAGTTTTGGCATTGGCGGCAATTTCAGTTTCATAATCCTTCTACTTAAGTTTCTGGACCCTCTTTAGATCTCTTCTGCAGATTTTGTATTCATTTTTTGCTATGTCATCATGTGGATTTTTCTGTTATATCGAGTGCTTTGCTTTCTTTCGTGACTGAAGACGCTGCCATCCTCCTTTCCAGTACCTAGGCTGATTAGCTGCTTTTTGCCTGTTTTTGCGCGGGATATGCTCATAATCAATAATTTTAAGTGCAGTCAGAAATTGTTAAGCGATTGATTGACATCTTGTTCGAAGGTTATATCTGCTGACGCCATTAACTCTCTTAAGTCATCAAAATCGGCAAATCTTAAATTAGGGACTCTATTGCTGTTTGTTGACGTTTTCAACTCGAGATCTATCAAAAACCTTATAGAGTTGTAGTTGCTGGTTCCCAGTGCTCCGCCCACTTCGACGTTCGTGACATGAGAGTCGCTTGCACAAAATAGGAGATCAAGAATATTGCTACCTCTTGTAGGTGTCATCACCATTTGGGTTATCAACTTATCGTCTGCAATATCAATCAGACGTTGGCCAGTGGCAGTGCATTTGTTTGTTTCCCAATCAATGTCGTGTTGTGTTGTGTTGTGACGAGATCTATGAGGGTGTTGTAAAGGTCGATGTCTCTACAACCTTTCATTTTGGAGGTCGATAAACATTGTATATGTTTATCGACTACTTGGATTGATGGATTGTCTGCTGTTAGGAATAGTGACTTCTAATATTTGCAGAGTGTTTTTTCACGAGAAACCGCCCTCTTCCGCCCTCTCGGCATTGTCTATCTTTGTGATATAGTGAGTTACCGGGGAGAGTAAATTCGCTTTAATAATGCTTGGTGCTCAATATCATACACGATTCTGAGATTGCCATTATGTCGATACATTCATTCATTGCAATGATACCTGGTACGTCGATTTTGTCTCCTAGACTTCTAGCGTTCACATAGTAACATTCGCGAGTACCGTTAGTCACATCAACTTGATTATCGTGACTTAATATTCTTCTACTATGAGGCCTTGTGTCTGAGCCAAGACTTTCGTTTTCGGTTACTCGGGTTTTATGAGCGGAGCGCGACTATTGCCTCTAACTCAGACTGGACTGATGACAGGAACTTTTTTGCTAGGACCTGCGGTGATGTTTTGATGGGCTCTTGCGTTTGTTGTGTATCTAGTGTTGGCACGGGTAGTAGCCGTTGGGTCATTCCGTCGATTACTGCTGGCGGAGTTGTGGATTGGATATCGGGTACGTTTTTTGGCTTATATACGGTGGCAAGACCAGCGCCGATGTTTTGAAGGAAGTTTTCGAGGATATCGAGTCCATACGTGTTTATGCGAGACTTGTTCGTGATTCTGTTGAAGTTATAGTACTTTGGGTCAATCATCATATCCCAATGATCCGTGAATGAGATTTTCTGAGCTTTACATAAGGTTGCTAGGCGATTATCGCCATCTCTGACTCAGTTTTCTATCGATTTGATGAGGTCATTTGTCTCTGCGTCTAGAGCTGAAAGAATCTTGGTCAAATAGGAGTCTGAGTGCACTTGAAGCACTTTCGATTGATTTATGGTGGCCACAGTAGTATCTTTGACTGCTGCTAGTACACTGTTCATCAGATCTTTGAATTCGTGGAACAATTTCAACACGTTTTCCAATTTCAATCATCAGCTAGCAGCCGAATATCCGTGTTGACTGTCTTCGTTTGGGACAAGTCATTGGAGACATGACTGAATAGAGCCTTCGGTTGTTTGATTTACTCCGCCTGTTCTTTGATTTTGTCTGCCTGTTGACATAGTTTGCATCGTGCTTTCTTGCATTCCCAATTTGAGGGACTGCTGCGCAGGTTTCTGGCAGGGCTAGAAGAACTATCACAGACCATCAGTTTGGCGGCGTACGATTGGTGGCATATGCCACATGCTAACTTAGCCTGAACCATCTTGGGCTGGTGGATAGATTACGGTGGTAAGTTCTATTTTCGTGGTTTCTTGTAGACAGAAGATAAGAATGTTATAACTATAATTATTTGCGGTAAGTGACAATTATGTAGACGATTCAAAAACGGAATTAGAACGAGATTAATATACTAGCATGTCGAATGCGCGTTATCGTCGGTTGCTCGCTAGCGCCAAGTTACTTCCTTTTCCAGGACTGAGTTGAATGTTGAGCCAAACTAATTCGAAGCTGCTTCCTTCTGTTTCCTAATGTTGCGGGAATAACAGCGTGATTCTGGACATCAACCTTGTACCAGACGTGACCGGCTGTAGGAGTGCATTCTGTAGGAGTGTAGAAGTACATTCAAACTGCTAAAGTTAGATCAAATATAGAGACAAGTGGATTGATTTGATATGAATATGTCATGAATCAGAGAAAAAATCGTATGTACGCACGAAAACTCGATTGATAATACATATATAACATAACGTAAAGCTGCTCTACATTAAATATCTTGTAACGAATGCATGGGACTTTTGTTCTAATGGAAAAAATCACAGATCAGAGGTAAAATGCTACAGAATTTAACTGACCCTGCATATGCGTACAAATGCGTTTATATCTACATGGTGCCGGCACAGTGCCTGTATATGCATACATAGGTGTGTATATCCTCATGGTGCTGGCACCGGTGTCGGCACACTGCCTGTATATGCGTACAAATGTGTGTATATCTACATGGTACTGGCACCGACCCTGTGTATACATATAAATGTATGTGTATATCTGCATAGTACTGGCACCGAGCCTGCATATACGCATAAATTTGTGTGTGTTTATCTACATGGTGCCGACACCGAGCCTGTATATACGTAAAAATGTTTGCATATCTACATAAAGCCGACACCGACCCTGTAAATACGTATAAATGTGTGTATACCAATATGTTGCCGGCACCGGTGCTGGCACCGACCCTGTATATACAAATAGAAGTAAATAAAAATTGGAATCAGATTTGTTCTCATTTAGTTAGCGATCAGCTCTCGTTGTAGAAGGATGTCGCCAAGTTTGACATGGAAATATTTTAACGCAGAGGACAACCCGGGGTATGTGTTATTTGCAGTGCGTAGATAGCATCAAGCAAATCAAGTTCCACGTTCGGGTTTTTGCGTCAACTCAAATGTCGCCATCCTCTTGGATATGATAATCTTAATAAAGAACGAGAAAATGCCAGCTCTAAGGATGCAAAGGGCGTATTGATAGAACATAACAAACCGGACCCGGGGTTTCAAAATGATGAGATAGACAGTGATCAACAGGGTGCGAGCAGTAAAAAAGTGCTCCACCTCTATCAACACAGCGCAAAACGTATGAACTGGGGGGGGGGGGAAGAGTTCACCCAAACCTTAGACGAAATGGAAAAAAGTGAAGGTATGGGAAAAATGTAGGTTACATAAAGTGGAATGGACACAAGTAGCAGTGATTTTGAAACGTGTGACAGTGATACCGAGGAGATGTCATGTGAAGAAAAACCTGAGGAAGGTGAAGGGAACCGAATCACCAAATGGGATAATAAAACGGTGTCAAGTATGGGAAGTGTAAAATCGTACAATAAAATCAAATGTACATATATCTGAATTTATTTTAAAATTATTGGAAATGAAACATGAAGAGAGAGCATCATGTCTCAAACTTTACGTGCTGAAATAATTATGTATATTTCGGATATCTGCGGGAATGGGAATGTTTTACACATTAATGATGAGCCGACACATTCGGGTGAGAAATGATGCTTATCATCAATGAAGAAATCGCCGAGTGCATCGGATACCGCCGATCAGGATAAGATCAGAGAGGGAAGTCGAAGCTATTACTTATGTTTCGTAGTGAATTGATATGAATTGATATGATCTCGTATAAATGATAAATCCATGTAATTCCCTAATTTATGTGTGGTAAATATTTGATTATCGATAAAAAATAGATTATAAATGTTTGTTTGCCTAGCAATGAAATTTGCAGTTCTGCAAAATGACATGCATTGAATTGCAATGCAACGCCTCCTGACATGCATTGAAAATGCAATAAATACTCTGCAATTGAAATAGCTCCTGACTACCTAAGGTAATGTAGATATCGAACTCTACAATGCCTTACTAGGTCACTTCGTAGCAATCTACCACTGACATTTAACAAAATTAGAGATAACACCCAGTCATGGTACCATACCTCATACATAGAATGCATCTTTTTAGTCCATCATCTCTGTACAACGTCGAGCATTGTCACCTCCTGGACATAACCATGGATCTATACACAGGTACAGTTGTCATGAATCGGTCTGATATGAGTCTTAAAGAGTGTGGCCATAAAAATTTGGGCATCTGTTCACTAACGACCTAAGAAATCACTACAACAAACAGCAGTTTGTCGCATAACCTCTCTAACAGACCCATGGAACTTGAGACCGACATCCACAAGAACTTACAAATTCGAGTTAAACATGGATTAAGTCCAAATGACTATCAAAGAATGTACACCGCCTCTACACCAGGACACATCCATCCGGTAAATCGTCTTCTACAATGTTTAACTATACACTTGCTAGGGTTCAATGACGAAAATTTCACAAAGATGCAGTACGGATTTACAACTCTTAAACGTACATTCCTACGACCCCGTGGAAAAAAAACATACATGAATAATAAAAAAGCTACGTAATTCTGTACTCTGCTCTAATTAATTTTCAAAATTGTAATACACTAGGGTATCCACCGTAGTAAATCGGTCTATTTAAACAAGTAAACGTATAAGTAACGAGTTTATGCCTAGGAAACTCGAACTCCTCATAAACATTGAAGTATGGACCAACAATAAACATACAACAAGCTAACAACAAGACCAAGTTTGTAACAAATCAAATTTTCTATATCTATAATATCCACGTCAAACATTGTACCAGGATGTAAAAAGATATAAAAAACACCATAAATATACAACAAGTAACTAAATTATAACTGAAGTAATGGTCTACATTGTAGATGCAAACGTAGTATATTCTAATATTCCTATAATTGTATGAAAAAAAAATACCTTGCACTGAAGATGGAAACTGTACAGAGAACATACAAAACTGAATAAAATATACCAAAACGTTAGAGTTATAATAAAACAAGAAGGTAAATTCTCAACCATACCCAAAAAATACATTAAAAAACATGATGTACGATGAAAAATAGCATCTTACCAACCGAACAACTAACGTGAATAAGTTGATAAGACATATGACTGATTTACATAATGGAAACATATCAG